>OMLM01008500.1:5052-18551 GCA_900302695.1 Helostoma temminkii
AGAGCAAGAAACTATGGAACTCCAAAATGTTCAAAATGTAATGAATGAATAGGACATAAATAAATAAGTAAATAAGACAATGAAATTATGAAATAATTTGCTTAAAAGTGGATTATTGTTAATGTTTATTTCATGTTAATTATTTTTACAATAGAAATTATTGTAGAGATCTTTTTATTTTATTTCCACCAGTAATTTTTCCAAAGTCAGCCTTTATTTCATAATGTTTTTTAGTTCACCCCATATAGCTAGTTTATCTAAATGATTTAGCGTATTACAGCAGTGTTATGAATATTGTAATTTCTCATTGTAATGTCTTAATACAAGCTAAAACAAGAAAATATTTTCTGTAATTAACACTGTAGTCTACATTGAGGGTTGCTATAATATGCCGTGTTGTTTTTATGTGCAGAAAATCCAATAAGTATTCTCTTATTAGAGATGAAGAGTTGGATGCAATAGTGCTGGATATTTACCACTGTCACCCAAATGCTGGCTGCAGAATGATGATGGGACATCTATGATCCAGAGGCATACACATTCAAAGTAAAGTGTTTGTTTAGTCAAACACGTCAGTGTAGCCACAATATGATATTTTAAACTTTCCTTCCATGTCCTCACTGGTATGAACTCACATTGCAGTTTAGTAACAATTCCTGTTCCCCTCCTCTTTGGACCAGTCAGTACACAATTCTTTCTTCTCAGTAAATCACTAAAAACAACTTTATACTTACCTGAAGCAGTGATAATCTGTCCCAGATGCATTACAGAGTTGACAATAAAACTTTGATGTTGGTGGCCACATTAGGGTTATAGACAAAAGGGGTCGTGATGCAACGGTTATCCATTCAAACTACAAGGTGGTGTCAATACAATGTGCCAGGACCAGATCACCAATCATAAACTTATTTGGTGAGTATTCACCATCACTACTACAATCGCACATTTCTCATTTACATGTATTATGATGCATGTATTGAATGGCAAACGGGCAGTAGTGCAAGGTTGTAAATGCCATCTTAAATGTACTGTGTTATTGGAAGTTTACAGGATAAGCCTTATTACTGTCTTAGACTGTAAAACTGTTCTGCATAATGCTGCTTTATATTGCACTACAGATTTTTATGTACATGCTGTATGTCTTTCTTCCATTATTATTAATTTTGCTTTGCTGTTTTGTAACATACTGTCACCACTTGTATATAAAACAAAAATTTTAGTCTTACATTTTTTAAGTTACTTTTTCTCTCTCAAAGACCCTTTTAATTCTTGTATTTGTTTGCCTTATAGATGGAGATTTGTTGTCCACGGTAGGATAGATGTTTTTTTCTAGATTGTCTATCTTAATGCTGCCACCTGTATCTTTAACCTGTGTGCTAGGCTCATGTGCTAGGTTTTTGTGTTGACTCCATTTTACCGGAGACAGGGATAAAATATTAGAAAAAGCTGTATTGTTAGGGAGGGGGAAAATCAACCCTGGTGAAGAAGTTGACCTGTTTGCACTGCACATATGCTTTTTGCATCAAATTCAACATCATCTTCACTTGTTCCATGCAGCTTGGAACATAATGTTTGTATATACAGAAAAAGAGAATGTCCGCAAAGCAATTCTCTCCAATTACTTGTAGTCAGTACCTAAGCAACTAATTTCATAGGATACTTTGGCCCTGTCACACCCAATAAGACCATTGTGGTCCAGGCCTGGTAAGGACCAGCTGTAGGAAGTACAGGTCATTTACCATTTAATACAACTTGATACCAAACCCTAATCCTTTGAATTAAGCAAAAAATGCCAACATTCCTCATCCATCATTGCTCAGGCAGTTATGTGTCAGCAGTACAGGAACTGTGTTGCTTATGGTGACTTGTATAACTAGCTCTTTTAAACAAGAGTCAACAGCCACTATAAAAGAATTTAATGTTTTTTCCATCATTCAATTTTGTGATTGAAATTTCTTGGTTAGTACAATCAACTCTGAGCAGACTTGATAGGATGCATGCAGTCTAGTTTGTAATAATGCTATTAATGTTTTTCCCCAAAAACAGTTTTTTGGTTTGACATGAACAACAAGAAAACTGACATTTTGTGGTATTTATGATAACTTTTGGACAAAAGATTAGATGTGGCCCAGTTTTCAAACAATGTTTTTTGTTGTTGTTTTAATGTGTTTTTTTTTTTGTTTTTTTTTGACTCCTCCGTTTGCACTTTTCACTGTTAGATGTAATCAAAGGAAATAGAACTTGCACTACATTGTCAGTAACTTTGAATACAGGAATGCACCTTTAAAAAAAAAAAAAAAAAGTACTGTGCTACAAGAAAAATAAAGATTAATGTAGACTTACTATGTAGTATTGAATTGATGAAGTAATCCTAAACTAAACCAAAACCTGAGTCAGATGAGTCAAGACACACCTGAATTTCCACCAAAAATTACTCATAATTATGGTAATGTGCTGAAAGACATAGTACTTCAAAACAAGTTGAAGACTTGGAAGATCGCTGCTGAGCACTTCCACAGTCATTTCTCTTGGCAGGACTTCCCATCCTGTCCAAAATTTGAGGGAGGGCTTTGCCTTGTGCACATGATGCTACAAACAAGAACACCCTGTATTGATTATCTAGTACTGCATTTACATCATAATGTTTACAAGGCACTTTGGAGCAAACAATAACACAAAATTATACTATAACAATATACTATGTTAATGACCCCAAATTGTGTGTGTCCCATATGTAAATATCAGTGAAAACTATTAGCAAAATACCTATGCAGCAGACTTACCTAGGACTGTACTGTATGATTATTTTGTTGTCCATTAGCCTATTGTTTATTGTCTCGATCAATCCATTAATCTATAGATTTAGGATCTTTTATTTTTAAAGTTTTACTATCCATCAGTCATTTATTGTTCAAAATGTTATTCAATCATCTTCTCTTTAAAACGAAAATGTTGCACTGCATGGCATTATTTCCCAAACAAAAACATTTCAGTCTAAACTAGTAAACAGTCATTTAGAGACTAATAAAAAGTCTCTCCACAATGTAATTTAAGCCAGAGCTTCATTCAAGTTAAAAGAATGTGGTGTGATCTACATTTAGCAATTCAAGAGCAAAATAACAAAAACAATGCAAAATTCAAGTCCCTTCTAGGGTAACAAAACTTCAAGTAAAATGGGTAATGTAATTGTGCAATGCAATCAACAGCATTTCCCCTACTATTATATTAGGGGGGTGCCCTAATACAGTACAGTGGCATTCATTTTATGTAATTGCATTTTGTGTTGTCTACACATTCCTTGTCTACACATTTTTTTAGAAATGCTACTAGATACAGTTTGTATTCCTGAATAAACTGAATATGCTTAGATATTTTATAACTTTAATTCTCTTAATCTTGAATACTTAAGGTCGTCAGCAAGATACCTTTTATGATTAAGATGGTAAAAGATGTGACCTACCGTCACAGCTGGGAGCAGTCTCTGATTCCCTTGGCAAGAACCGCTGATATACCCAACCACTGCAGAATCCTCTGAAAACTTCTGCCATCTGCAGAAGTTTTCAGAGGATTCTGCAGTGGTGGGGAGGAGACAGAGTACAGAGGTCTGGTGGACAGTTTTGTGAAGTGGTGTGGGAACAACCATCAGACCTTGAATGTAAGCAAGACCAAAGAGGAGGTTGTAGACTTTAGGAGGAAGAGAACTAGCTTTGACACTGTGTCCATCCTGGGTGAGAAAGGAGGGGTACAAATACCTGGGAGTTCACCTGGACCTGGACTGGAAGCAACACAGAGTCTGTATACAGGAAGGGACAGAGTAGACTGTAAATAGACTGTAAATAGCTTCCTGAGGAAGCTCAGGTCCTTTAATGTATGCAACAAGATGCTGCAGATCTTTTACCAGTCTGTTGTAGCAAGTGCGATATTCTTTGCTGTCGTCTGCTGGGGCAGCAGCATCAGAGCCAGCGACACTAGGAAACTGAATAAACTTATCAGGAAAGCTGGCTCTGTGCTGGGGACTTCTCTGGAACCTTTAGAGCAGGTGGTGGAGAGGAGGATGCTGCAAACAGCTCACATCCTCTCCACAGCCTACTTGTCAAACAGCGGAGCAGTTTTAGTCAGAGACTTCTTCAGCTCCACTGTGTCATTTGTCACTTGTGCCAACAGCCATCAGCCTGTACAATGATTCACTGACAGAAAGTCAGTTACATATTGTTGAACTGTCAGAGTGTACACTAAGTCACTTTCCATTCAAGTTCTACAGTGTGTTTTGTTGTTATTATTGTCTATACTGTATGTTATTCTTGTACTGTGTTTTGTGTATTGTCGTTATGTAGATTTTTAAAATTTCCCCTTGGGGATCAATAAAGTATCTATCTATCTATCTATCTATTCATTCCATTCCCTTGGCAAGAACAGAGGAATGATATCTGATCTGTCAGAAGCAGCCATACCATGGTCTCCTTGGTCCACCAGCCATTTCTGTTGTCTGTCTGGCTGCTTCCCTCCAGAGGGGGAGCTCCCCAGTAATTCCAGTACATTCATATTCCTTGCATACCTCTCACGCCCACAGGGAAGCCATGTACCACAACCTCTTATACATCTGGGCTGAGCTCCTTCACTATTTTCATGAACTTGAGGTACTTGGCCATCTTGCCAAAATGGTGGAGGTCTCGTGAAGGTCAATGGTGGAAATATTCATGCCAACTTTTTGGTTCTCCTTCCTTTTGACACTTCTAGCTTGGTTCGAAAGTTGGTACATCAGTTTGGGGCATCCGCATACACTCATCAGGAGAGCTGTACATGGGGATGATGAGCCTTTTCAGTTGTATGTTGCCTCAGACAAGACAAGCCCATTTGTTAAGACTGACTGACCCATGTTTAACTACTGTTCACATGGAACCATTCCCCACTTCGGCCTTCAACGTTCCAAAATCTGCACCTGCTTCACACTTGCCCGCACCCTAGGCTTCTGTGCTCACCACAGTGGCCTTCAATATTAAAGCAACAAACATCAAGCTTGGAGTAATTATGATTTCTTGGACTTCAGCCAGATAAAAGAAGAGGCTTTCAGGAGTGGAGTCAGGGACAGGTATAAGGAGGCCAAATACAGGTTTAGCAAGGCAGTGAAAGGGGGTAAAAGGTTGCATTCTGAAAGATTCCAACAAGAGTACTCAACTACCTTTACCTCTGTCTGGAACAGCCTCAGGCAGATAACCAACTACAAACCTAAAGCCCCCCACTCCATGAATAATCTCCAACTCAAACTATTTAAATAAGTTCTTCTGCCAATTTGAGAAAAAAAACAAACAAAAAAAACAGCACAGACCTGAAACCCCCGAGAGTTTTGTTCTTCCTGACCAGATTTTTGGATTGGCTATGTGGACAGACTAACCTTTCTTGTGCACCAGGATTGTTGTGTTTTCAGAATAACAAATTGGTGCTCCTTATCTCTCTTTGTGTATGACCCCGTGCTGCTTTACACCCGGCATCTGCTCTGAACTAATCTTCCGGGCTGATCCCAAGCTCAAGCTCTGCTACAAACTACTCAAAGTCCAGTTCTCTACTGTCTTTATACAGTGCTGCACCATTGTACTCACCTGGCGTCCCCACCACGTGGCCCACGCTGCCTACTGGGGCGGCTGTGGCTTGGAGGTTGAGCAGTTGTCTACCAGTCATAAGATTGGTGGTTCGATTCCCGGCTCCTCCAGTCATATGTCAAACTGTCCTTGGGCAAGACACTGAACCCCAAGTTGCCCCTGATGAGTCAGGGCAGCTCTGCCATCAGTGTGTGAGTGTGTGTGTGTGCTTGTGTGAGCAAATGGGTGAATGAGAAGCAGTGTAAAAGCACTTTGAGTACCAGTAAGGTAGAAAAGCACTATATAAGTGCAGACCATTTACCATTTACTGTCCGCCATTGGCAGAACTACCCACCACAAGTGCAGGTGGCACAGTGATGGTCAGTTTCACTTCAAGTGGTGCACAAGGACCTTCTCCCCTCAGAAGGGATTGTCCAACAATGCACACGGACTGCACGGCAAATAGTCACATAGTGACACGGTGGGCGGTACCAGAGGAACGCGGTGGAAACCTATAGCAGTCTCAAGCATCTTATGATGAGAGCAGGATGGGTCTGAGAAGGCATTCGTGAAGCCGCAGTTGTGCAGTTTAGTTGGTTAGTTAGTAGGGTTTCTCCTCCTCTGTAGTGATTTTCAATTTAAAACCTCTTTGTGTTGTCTTGGTTATTTTCTATCTTTATTTAATTATTGTATTACTCATACCTCCTTATCTTTGTCACGGTTTGGTATAAACATAGGACCAAGAATGCAGTCATTCTCGGGCAGCTGTCATCACTGCTCAACAGTTTTAAATTCTTCTTTCAGTTCTCCAGCTTCCTTTTACTCTGCATTGCTCTCCTCAATGACAACCTCTTTGTTTAAGAACTGATGTTTAAAGCACTGCCCTTCCAGTTTAGTGTCTTTTATTAGCATTTGAATTTCCAAACCTCCTACTTCCTTGTTGGTTTCTGTGTTTGGCATCAGAAAAATCCGTCTATCTATATTACCAGTGAAAAGATGACTCAGCAGAAGCTAAGTACACAGCTTTGTCCCTTCTTCTTTGTCTCATACATAAGATGTTTTGACATCATCTGTTCTAAAGGTTTTTGGGAAATGAAAAATATCTGTTTATCAATACCTCTCCATTCTCAAACCCAGACAAAAAGCCCTGAACAGAGAGCACACAAATGATGCAAGGTTACAGTCCCTGTCTAAATCTAAATCCGTTGTCACACAGCATATCTCACACACTGATGGGCAGCATGTAGCTCAGTTCCCAGTTCCTCCTGGCTACATGTTGAAGTGTCCTTGGACAAAACACCAAAACCCAATAGTGGTCCCTCACTTGTAAGTCACTTTGGATAAAAGCATCTGCCAAATGACAAAATGTAAAGGCTAGAGTGTGGAGCTTTAGCCCACTCTTCTTGTCAGAATTGTTTTAATCCACCCACATTTGAGGGTGTTTGAGCATTAACAGCCTCAGATTTAAGTCCAGACTTTTATTAGGCCACTCCAGACCATCACACTACCACCACCATGTTTGACTGCTGATAAAGCTGATGCTGTAAAAAAGAAAGATGATACAGGACACACACCTTCCAAAACGTCATGGGGATAATCAAGATATTTTTTGATGTGAATGTGAGACAAGCCTCTGTTTTTTTTTTTTAGTCAGCAGTGGTTTTCATCTTGGAACTCTCCCATTGATGCCATTTTTGCCATGTTTGCCAAGACTGACGTATATCAATTATGATGCATCATTTTGTTTCTCATCTGTTCTCGAATTTCTTTAGATCAGGACATGATGTGTTGTTTGAGATCTTTTAGATTGCTTCACTTTTACTTTGTCACAGGCAGGTTTGGACAGTGTTTTCCCTTAATAAATGAAATCATTAAACAAAAAAAAAAACAAAAAAAAACAAACTACATTTTGTATTTACTCAAGTTATCTCTGTGCAATAATAAAAATTTGTTTGATCTGAATCATTTAAGTGTGACAAATATGCAAAAACTATTTTCACAGCACTGTATGTAAAGATCAGCAGCAAGAAAAGAAGACAGTACCATGTCAAGTATTTATTATATGGTTTCAGCTTCACCAGGGATCGGTCATGTTTTCTACCTACTTTATATGCCTTATTTGTGGTACAAAATTGACAAACAATCAATGGCTCCAAGCAAACTGAAAAAAAAGGCAACTACTCAACACAACCCACAAAAGTGAAAGCTCTGGAAGCTAGCTGTCTTGTGGCCAAGATGAAAACACAACCACACACACACACACGATTGCAGAGACAATTATTCCAGCATGTACAGCAATTGTGAACAAAATGCTAGGCCCACAAGCAGCAAAAAAAAAAAACTGCAAAGGTTCTGATGTTGAACTGTACAAGTGGAAGGTGAGTCAGTTACATATCTGCAGATCTTGGAGACTGATCTAGTGGGAAACTTTTCTTACAAGGTGATTAATCAACAAACAAATTTTATTATTGCACAAAGATAACTTGAGTAAATACAAAATGCAGGTTTTTTTAATGATGTATGCACAGCTCTCGGCTAATGTTCGATTCATAGATGGGGACCATATAAGAGAATTTTTATTATGCAAAACAAAGCCTAACAAAACAAGTGGAGAGAAAATTTATTGTGTGACAACTGAGTATCTTGAACAGGAAGAGCTGTGTGAATATCTGCACTGACGGGGCTGCTGCCATGACGAGTGGTGCCAAGAGTTTCATCAGATGATTGCATTATCCCTTGACACAATCTGAATAGAGAGTGTTTGCCATATAGGAAATATGCCAATGAGCACAAATGAGTTTGCATGCCATTAAAATTTTGTAGTTTGTTTCCCCATTTCTTTCCCTGTGGACAATGAATTCACAGTAAAGTCACAGTTCTGTATTTGCATTAGTGCACCAATCAAACCCCCCCATATAGCTGGAGGCATTTGTGTCTGTATAGGTTGCTTAACTATGAAAGTGCCCTAAAGCATTTTTGGCCTCTTTTTTGTGGTGTGTTAAAATAAAAAATGAATTTGGGATTGGACTTGGTGCTACTGTTTTATGTTTTAATGGTTCTGGTTTAAATGAACTTTAAACAGGTATCAGGGAGCTCAGAAAGCAAAAGCACAGGTCTGAATTGAATGCTGTCACTCTGCTTCCAGGGAGGACAGGCATGGGAGAATGCAATATAACCAGGAAGATTGTGAGTGTGATTGGATCTGACTCTTGTCCTTATCGTCACTTTGATTCCTCCATTAATAGATGATAGCCTCCTCCGACATCTCTCATCACAAAATGAAAACCTCGTCTGACTGCTGAAGCTTGTGAAAAACACCATCTGTCACTCAACTTTTATACCTGCGCACACACAGCTGCTTCTAGCGGCTCACACAGTAAAAGCCTGTCTTTGTCGATTATGCGTTAATTACACAGAACTGGGATCAACACAGCACTAGTGGCAGCTCATCTGTTTCCATCCGTGCAGCTCCGTTGTTTCTCATTAATGAAAATTAATGTGAATAATGACAATGCAAGATGTGGACGGCTTGTTTGCATGCTTGTTGCTTAGAGGAACATTGACTGGAGGAGTCTCTCATGTGCTGCTGCTCCAGCAGGTTATCGGCTGCAGCTGTCATGAATTCAGCAATGCTTCACGGACAAACAGTTTAAATTACTTTTTCTGTCCAAGCAGCCTCAAAGATAGTTTGCCTCACGTCTTTTTTTTTCAGATTTTGAGTTGAGGTGTGGTCATGGTGAATTTGAAACACATGTCAAGTTTTCCATCTGTCACACCTCATCTAACTCACATGGAAAAAGCACAGCAGTAACAGCAGCAGCTGCAGTCATCAGTCACATTTGAAAGCACGTCCATGCTAGAAAAGAAACCTAATACATTGCTCAAAAAAATAAAATAAATAAAGGGAAAACTTAAACACATCTTAGCTCTTGATGAATGAAATCTTCCAGTTGAAAATCCTTATTCATTACATAGTAGAATGCATTAAGAACAAAACATAAGAATGATCAATGGAAATCAAAATCAGTATCCCATGGGGGTCTGGATTCAGAATCATACTCAAAATAAAAGTGGAAAAGTCAGATCACAGGCTGATCCAACTTCTGTGGAAATTCTTCAAGACAAATCAAAATGAGGCTCAGTAGAGCTTGTGCCTGTATGCACTCCCTACAACGTCTGGGCATGCTTCTGACGAGACGACAGATCAGGGCATCAGTCAACTCCTGGACAGTCTGTGGTACAATGTGGTGTCGGTGGATAAAATGAGACATGATTTCCCAGAGGTGCTTGATTGGATTCAGGTCTGGGGAACTGGCAGGTCAGTCCATAGCATCAATGCCTTCATCATGCAGGAACTGCTGACACATTCCAGCCACGAAGACTAGCATTGTCATGCGTCAGAAGGAACCCAGGGGCCACTGCACCAGCATATGGTCTTACAATAGGTCTGTGAATCTCATCCCGGTAACTAATGGCAGTCAGGGCACCTTTGGTGTCCAGTGTTGCTGGAGGATGTTGTAGGCAGCAGAACGTTCTCCACAGCATGTCCAGACTGTCACGTCTGTCACATGTGCTCAGTGTGAACATTCTCTCATCCAAAAAAAAAAAAAAAAAAATCACAGGTCACCAATCTGCCAATCCTGGTGTTCTCTGGCAAACGCCAATCAGCCTGCACGGTGTTGGGCTGTGAGCACAGGCCCCACTTGTGGACGTTGGGCCCTTATACCACGCTCATGGAGTTTGTTTCTGACAGTTTGAGCAGAAACATGCA
Source organism: Helostoma temminkii (assembly GCA_900302695.1). NCBI lineage: Eukaryota > Metazoa > Chordata > Actinopteri > Anabantiformes > Helostomatidae > Helostoma > Helostoma temminkii. The sequence goes on from OMLM01008500.1 coordinate 15,400, forward strand.
CATTAGTGGCTGCTGGAGGTCATTTTGTAGGGCTCTGGCAGTGCTCCTCCTGTTCCTCCTTGCACAAAGGAGCAGATAGCGATCCTGCTGCTGGGTTGTTGTCCTCCTGCAGTCCCCTTCATGTCTCCTGGTGTACAGACCTGTCTCCTGGTATCTCCTTTATGCTCTTGACACTGTGCTGGGAGACACAGCAAACCTTCTTGCCACAGTGCTCATTAGGTGCCATCCTGGATGAGCTGCGCTACCTGAGCAACTTCTGAGGGTTGCAGACACCACCTCATGCTGCCTCTAGTGGTGAGGACACTGGCAAAATGCAAAAGTGACCAAAAATCTGCCAGAGAGGATGAGAACAGGGAAATGGTCTTTTATTATCGCGGTTGTCTTGCTAAATGCCTCTAATTTCCACCTGTTGTCTGTTCCATTTGCACAACAGTAGGTGAAATTGATTTACAATTGGTGTTGCTTCATAACTGGACAGGTTAATATCTCAGAAGTGTGATGGACTTGGATTTACATTGGAATGATTATGTATGCCCTTTAATTTTTGAGCAGTGCAAATGGTACATAAATACATTTAGTACATTTTTGAAGGACTAGATTTCCTATTTCCTTCTGGCAGGAAACAAAAGTTAACATGATGCAATGCTCACATGGAAAGTAACAGACAGTAACTCAGTTCATTTATATTTATGTGGTTTCTTTTAACATGAGTTAACATAATCAAAGCAGTAAAAAGTATTGCACATCTATTATCTGTCGTGAATTTCTGATGAAACTCTTCTCCATGTTTTTCACGACTCAGAACTTTCGACAGCTTCACAAGAAGCTTCTGTGATCACTGTCAGGTGTGTTTCTGATCAAACACGCTTTGTTAACATGTGGAGAACAAGAAGCCAGACTGTACTAACAGTGCAAATAGCCTCTGGAGAAAGGAGGTTGAAACTAAAGCCTGTTCAGTTTCATACGATAAATAGATTATAGACAGAAATATTTTTTATTTATAGGCAAACATAATACCAAAAACCATAGAACCCCCCCCATTTCCATGCCTGCAGGGCCACGTACAGTATGAATACCAGCACAACCACTCTGCTGTAAGTGACTAGGGCAAGCCCCTGTATAGAAGTACCTTTGTTTGGGCTGGGCTAAGTGCAGTGGGCGACATTGTTGATTCCAAGGGTGTAATAAGCAGGGAGTAGAACTAATGCTACGTGCACAGGGAATTACACCTAGGATGGACACTCTGCACTCCCTCTGTGCCACCATCAATGAGGCACTCCCACAGGCCTGAAACAAGTCTTTGCAGAAGGCTACAGCCAGGTTCCGTGCCCCAGCCTGGAGTTCTTTCTGTGCCTGAAAACAAAACCCCTCCCCCTGTCACAAATAAAGCCAAGGTCAATTTACAATATTTTCAGAGACCAAGTTGCAACAAGACAGAGTCTGGATGAGAATATTCCCACACAAACTCAGAAATGATCTGGAGAACACTTAAGATCAAGTACATTCTGCATACAGTATTTAATTCTGACTTCAAAATCAGACACAAAGATACTCTGTGGTGCCATAATTATTCCACGACTGCCAAGTTGTGTTGTAGATGCGGATGTGGGGACAAAACACTAGACCATTAGCTTCTGGAATGTCCGGCCACGATACGCTTTCGACATGCAACAAGATGCCTCCTCTTCAGTACCTGCAACCTCACCATTGATGATATAGACTGGGATTTGATATAACTTTTGGGATACATGGCTCAAGCGGAAGGATTAATGGAACTGCCATAAACACAATACTGAGGATCGCAAGACACACCAATTTACTTAGACACTGTGCATTTTATGATGAGACAACTGGACCCTTGGAGAGTCACTAAAATTACACCTACAGTCAGTATATTCATTGAGAAAAGAACACTTGTTCATGACGGACACCAATTTATGTAAAATAGAAAAAGAAATGTGCAACTATGTGTTCATGCATACACCTATCACCATACTACTCTGTTTACATGTGCTGTGCACAGTCAGGGGTCAATGGCATAAATCTTAAACATTATACAATAATATAATATTATACAATAAGGACCATGGAGGAGTGACACAGTGACACAGATCCTGCCTCCATACCAGTCACATCAACTCTCTTTAGATATTTGAAGCCATTTCTGACAAGGTGTTATTAGAAATGTTGTGAATTATCTTTGTAATCAGATGAGATTGCTCACAGAAATTAGATTAATCCAACATTAGCCTTCATTTAAAAAAAAAAAAAAAAAAGTAACCTCTAATCTTCATCCACATCTGAGCCAAGAAACCTGTGTGAGGACAAGGAGTTTTTCCTCATCATCCATACAAACATTATCGCTCACCTGCCAAACTCCATCACTTCACCTCCACCTTCATCACCTCCTGGGTCTTTAAGTGGCCGTTTGCCAGATTCATATCCTAAAAGCTGAGAGCTGAGTTGGCTAAACAAAATCCAGACCAGAGCCGTGTTGTGACACCAAGACAAGGACACTGAAAATTGTTGTAACCCCACTGCTCTCCACTCCAAATGGCTCATCTCATGTCACTCCCTGAGACAGCAATAGAACACCAGATCTGCTTTTAACTTTAAGTGCTATTTATGAATCATAGTAAGTCCCGGTAGATACGGCACAATCGCCTGGTCTTTACGCTGATATAAAGCTCACCTTCTGCAAACTTCAGTGCAACAAAACCAACTTTCCAGTCAGATCAAGTGACTCAGTTTGTGTGTCCGAGAGATAAGCTGCATTATGTTTATCTTTCTTCAATCAGACAATGAAAAGCTGTAAACTTTTGTCTTTAAGGTTTAATTTAGTGAATCAGAACAAACAGTCGGTCTGCAGTTTGTTTGATTTTACTTTTATGATTTGCAACGAGGAAAATGAAGGAAAGCCGTGTGTCTATGTGAGGTTGTCTAAACTGTTTAATTCCAGGTTAACAGAGCAGTGAAACACTCGCCTCGTTAATATTCTTCCAGTTACCTTCTTTCATTCTGAGCACAAAGAACCAACAGGGAACTAAACTCAAGGTGAGATGTACTTATTAGCTGCTGATGTCTGGCTCGATTTGCATTGAGGAACCAATGGCAGTGATGATTTCAATCAGCAATTTTCTTCAGAAGCCTGA
>OMLM01008501.1:0-22045 GCA_900302695.1 Helostoma temminkii
CCTCTTGTGAATATTAAACTGAAAATAAGTAGCTGTAACCCACATCTCCACCCAGGTTTCACTAGACTCCAGGTTTGCTATGTGCTTCCATGCAGACAGGTCACTAGTCTATCACAGGACTGACATTGACTTTTTAGTCATATGCATATCTTTACATGGCTCCATTTGTACACACTAAGTGGGTTAACAGTGGACCCTTGCTTTTTTTTAACATTTTCCTGTTTGGTAGAATCTAGCCCAAACCCTAGTCCTGATTTTTCCCATTGCTGACATACATAGGGGGGGAAGTCATGCCCATTTCTGGCCAGTCACCCACCACCACAGCCTCAGCCGAGTGCTCAGTGTTATGTGTGTGTCATCTGAGTGACAGTCAGTTTGTGGAAGCTGGACAAATTGTTGCTAGCTTCAGAGCAGAACTGTCTAGGGTTTACTAGAAACATATGAAAAAATGGAAAATTATTGTTATGGGTTTATTAGGCTGAATTATGTTAACATTGCATGCATATGTAAGATCAGCAAAGCATACATATGTAACCTTTATGTATTGGGTGACAGCTCAGCTGTCTGTCCTTTGTGATCCTGCTGCTGTTTCTCTGTTCTCTATGAGGCTAGGCAGTCTACAGCAGGGGCAGAAGAACCTCCCGACAGAACTGCCAGGACTCTATCACCAAAGGATGGGCTCTGGGCAAAGTTGAGGCGGTGGAGCCTCATAAAGGTGGAATAGGAAGTCCATGTGGCAGAATGGCAAGAATAGTAGACAGATAGTAGACAGAGTGGGAGGACAAGGGGCATCCTGAGCACAGTCAGTGAGGCTCACCAGGCCGCGAAGACCCGCCAGCGATATTCGTAGGCCGCTCTCATCCAGGGCGCCTGCATGATGGCCGCAACAGGCTCGGGCAAGAGTGCTCAAGGCATGTGGGGTCACCAGGAGAAACCAAGCCCTTTCCAAAGTGCCGTGCCGTCAGAGGAGGAGTGGAGGGAGGAGAGTGAATGGGGAAGAGGTGAAGAGAGTCTATGGCCAGGGGAGGGTGGTCATTGACAAGAGGGAAGAAGAGCGGACTCCCTGGAAGCAAAGAGGTCCACTCTCGCCCTCCCAAACCATCCCCAACTGCTTCATGCACAGCCTGGAGAGAGTGAAAGCGACCCACAGCCAAAGTGTTGCTGCCAGGTCACAAAGAGCATGGGACCCCAGACCCCCCTGTCTATTGACATCTGCAGCGGCCACCGTGCTGTCTGTGTTCTTACATGTTTTCATAAAAGATTAATGTCTTATTAAAACTATGAATCTACTCTGAAACAATCTGAATTATGGTGCACAAACCACAGCCTGACTAACTGTATGAATCTTTGCTCAAACATTTTTCAGTGATGTTACTTTTCACATCCAGACACATCACATTTTCAGCAAAAGAGTAATGCTAAACTAATAATATTGATAACTAAAGTGATTAACATTGAAAACACAAATCAGTTAGGTATTTCAGCTCTCTTTAAAGAGTGACTACTGCCTAAATAATGTCTTTCCCAATGTAAACATAATTACATAGACTTTTGTGGCATATGGCCTAATAGTGATGCCATTTAGTAGGGGAGACTCTGGGAGTGTGTGATGATGAAGGTTGCCGGGGGTGCTGGCGCAAATCCAAGCTGTCACTGGGCGAGAGGCACGGTACACCCTGGACACGTCACCAGTCTATCACAGGACTGATAGAGACAACTATTCACACTAACAGTCACATCTATGGTCGAATAGGGTCACCAATTACCCAACTGCATGTCTTTGGACTGTGAGAGAAAGCCAAAGTACCCGGAAGATAGCCAGGCAAGGCAACATGCACCTGGATGACTGGTCCTGATAGATGTGATGTGACAGTGATATTTCTTTCCAAATAACTAAATTAAAGAGAACTAACTTTAATTTTCTGCTTAAGGCTTGCACACACAACAACTGTACACCCAGTTATGAATGGGATTTGATTGTGAAAATTGGTCAGACCTACAGTAGATGTGTCCGGGCCGGGTTTTAGTGAAAAATGTAACAGATCACTTCACACGTAAAAAAACACAAATATTGTATGTCTCTAACCAAAGTGTTTTTCATGCTTAAACCTAATTTTATGCAGGACTCTAGTCTCAAACACAGGTCTGCACATTGCACAACCTCCTCCTTTTGAATTAATTACTATTAATTATTGTGACATTTCATTTATTCACAAAATACATTGCCTGACAACATAATGATTATGTTTGCTACCAAAATGTAATCTGGATTGCATATTAGTTGTATAGGAAAATAATTTTTAGGAGACAGAGTTACTGTTTCCAGGATCCTAGCTGTGTCCCCACCTGCTACTAAGTATAAATTTTTATTGAATAATCTATGCATTATTTTCCTGATTAGTCAATGAATTAAACAATTATCTTTTTTTCTTTATTAATGTTTGATCTTGACCAAGTATGATTTAATTCTAATGTCTAGCACCAGTGGTAATCAGAAATGCAATTATTTTTTTAATCTGCAAATGTTTTATGGGCCTATATTTACATAAAGAAGCTACGTACTATTTTCTAATGCACTGGAAAGCAAAGTTGCTATGGTAGAATCTGGTCTAGAAAGTCTCTTGTTGTCTGAAAGACAGCAGATAACAACTCCATGACTAATCCCAGGCACTGAAACCAACTTGTGGTTGGTTACAATAAAAGAAGCCTAGGTAGATTCACTTTCTTCCGAACTATACTTAATTTTATATCACTTTAATGTATATATATGTAAGTACTTTCAGCAACATTAGCATCACCTCTAGCAATGCTGGTTTCATGGCGAGTCAACATACTTTCATTTTATGAAAATGGACCAGCATAGAAGCATCTGCAAACTCCACTGCAGCATCTAAATATGTTGTTGTGAACTATAGCTGGTGGAGCCTGACACATTGAGTAGAATATATTCAAGGGCCCACAGCACACAGTATAACTATCAGTAAACTGTCACTCAAAATTCAGTACATTCCTACATAGTCTGCACAAGCCCAATTCACGGCTAGCTGGGTCCAATTATCCCGTCCTGTTTGTGCATTTGCAGGGTAAGTGACAGTAAGTGATCAGCACCCTCTCAGGCCCTTGTGTTTTAGACTCCTTCTTTGTCACTGGGGCAGGGACACACAGAGAACTGAGAGTGTGCACATGCACAGGAAGAATTTTCTCTAACTATCTTTGATTTTTTTGAGGACATGTAGAACATTGTTTCCTAAATGCCACATGTATAAACTGCAATACAGTTGCCTCAATGAATGTGTTTTCTGTGTGCATGTGGGGATTTGTTTACTAAATTGGCAGGATTTCAAAGGACCTTCTGTTTGATGGCATATGCTTTTATTTGATAACATAATCATGGTTGCAGATGGTATGAGTAAGAAGTGTTTATCTCTACTGTATGTCAAACATGCCTATAATGAAATGCACATAACTAGAAGATAATTGTGAATCCTTTACTGATTACTGCAATAAATGAGATTTTACACCATAGCAAAGATTCACATTTGTCTCACCACCTCACAATGTGAATTTATGACTAAATCAATAAATCTTCTTGTGGTTTCTAATGTATGAAGACTGTGCTTAAATATGTATATTATATGAGATGAATACACACATGACTCACAGGTCACTAGTTATCAACACATTTGTCATTAAACAAATATGTATGATTCAGTTTCAGTGTTAATTATTGTTGTGATTTGTATCATGGCTATGATAAATAAAATAATCATCTAGTGCCAGTAAATTCAAACAGTAAATATAATAACTGAGCCAACTGAACTAACAGCTATTCTTTACCTTTCAGCTGTTAAAAGCAGAACCAAGAAACAACAAATCATAATGGATTATGATTTCCATTCCTTTGGTATCAGGACATGAAAAGAACACACTCACAATTTCACATTCACTTGGAACAAGCCTAAATTTGACCTGCAAACAATGCCATGCTGAAAATCCATTTTTATTTTGATAATCAGTGATGCTCCGAGGAATCCAACAACCCTTTAGAATAGAAGTTAGGGTAATTTTTTGGCTGCATTGTAGATGGGAATCAGTGTAAATCATTTGGTAAACCATTGATTTGAAGTCTATTCCCCTCAGTAGAACAATGATTAAGAATCTACTTTTACTCATAAATGAAAACTGAAAACTATGTGAATAGTATCAAAACTTATTGATCAGTCTGAGAGGACTGATTTAGAGTCGCATATTGGTGAAGACTCTCAGCCATCAAAGTTAAGTTAAAGTCATTTCGCTTCTCATCCAAGTTACTTTAAGAAAGTTGGTTGGCCTACTATGTAAACCGAATGTTTACTGGTTGACATGCAGTTACCAGCAGAAGCTGGGGCTCAGTGAACAATCAGTGTGTTGTGGAGCTAGTTTGACACTGGTTTACCATGCTGTCAGCACCTGGATACTGAGATGCATTGAGTGTGGTGTCTGCATTTCCTTTGCCATGTGGACTGCTCTGTGCACAAAACAAAAAGATCTGCGCATCTGCCTATGTGAGTGTGGTTCCACAGAACTTGGCGCCTTGTAAAGCAAATAATTAATGCACTGACTAAAACCAGCTAAATGAGGTCTTACACAAGAGAACACATTAGACTGGACAAAGGTAATTAATATGCACATGTGCCACCAACTGGACAGTGGAGTGAATTACTATATGGTTTTGGTTGATTACCCTGATTTACTCCAGTTTTTTTTCTTCACTGATAAGGGAGATTCCATCAGTGAATTCTTTGTGAATGCAACCTCTAGCCCACAATGATTTATGATCAGTCAACCTGTGTTGACCATTGAGATCATGAGAGTGGTACAGTGCCTAAATTCAATTAATTTTAGTTCAACAAAAGTCATTCCAAGGGACTTTACAATGTAAGGTTTAGGACCTTCCAGAATTCAACAATACAAGTAAAAAGAATTATGAAGAAAACCCCACAAATCTGGAGAGAAAAAACTGCCTTAGACAGAAGAAACCTTGAGCAGAACCAGGCTCAGGGTGGGTGGCCATCTGCCTCGACCAATTTAGGTGAGTGTGAAGAAAGACAGAAAAGAACGCAAGATCACAAAACAGCAATCAGCAAACAGAACATTTAGGCACAGTTTTGCCTGTACCTATAACTGTTTTCACACACAGCAGGAGACAGCCTGGGTAATGTGTGTTCTTAGTTGGTGAGAAGTGGTTGTTGGGGAGAGTGTGCAGGAGCAAGGCATAAACAAAATGTACATGGTGAAAATCATTTGCTTGAATGTTTTTCTCCCTGACTTAGATTTTTGCTGCCTTGTACCTCACTTGTAAGTCGCTTTGGATAAAAGCGCCTGCCAAATGACTAAATGTAAATAGAAATGTTGCCAGCACATCAAAGCAGAGCCATTCACATAATTGGAAACCCTGTTTATAACCTTGGTTTGAAAGCGTGAAAGCAGCTATTGTCTGGCTTATTTAAAATAAACCACTGTTAATTGTTTAGGAACAGATTCACAATTCTGCCCTTCTACAGTTGCTGGTATAGGTGACCTCTAAGCTGTATGTTTCCAGTGTGAAGTTTCTGGCCCATCCAACCTCCCCAGTGTTTTCTGTTGCTTGTTGTTCTTTTGTTGCCTGTTGTTCCTTTCTCTCTTTCTTTCCAGTCACCCTGACCGGTTGAGGCAGATGGGTGCCCACCCTGAGCCTGGTTCTGCAGGAGCTTTCTTGGGATTCGCACTATTTTTATCATCCCTCAATGTCTTGACAAGCCTCAGTGATTCATCTTGCACCTGCTAATCGCCTGCTTTATTTTCACTCTTTTTACCTACACCAGGCATGAGAGCAACTGTTTACTGATGCCAGAGATGACCATAGAAAACAGCTACCAAAAGAGAAACTTCACTCGTTTATTTTTCTTTGAAGATAACAAGCTCAAAAAGTACATTATGAGTTGCAAAGCAAATGAATTTGTGCTTTTTGCCTCTTTGGTGGTCAGTGATGAGGGACTTTGAACCACTGAAAACCAGCTCATACTGATGTGAAGAACTCATTTTGAGGAGGCATGTTGTTCAGGCCCTGCTGTGTTTAAGTATTTTCACTAAGCCCTTTCATACAGCCGTCTAGCTGAGAGGAGGTAGACGTCCTCTTCCTCTGCCTCTCAGTCCCCAGCACTGCAGAACAGAAAGCTTGAATTGGGGATATGAAACTGAGAAGAGAAGAAATATGTCATCTCAGCTTGCTAGTTTATTCAGTGCAGATCAAGCTAGGCAATTTTGGAGTAAATAATAGCATTTCCTACCCCAGGCAATCAAAACACTATCTCTGTGAAAAATAACATGGGCACATACCAGATCATTGGCTGCTTTTTGTGGCGGAAATCAACTCACCCAACTTGGGAGGTAGTGGCAGTTTCTCCCTCTATTCATTCAGTCCAGCAAACAACCAGAGAAATCTTGTTTTTTGAATCAGAGAGGTAAAGTTACACTGTTGCATTACATAAAATCATATATGTATTATAATTTGAAAACAAGCATTGCAGATACAGTGTCTTTTCAACAGACTGATCAGGAACTACTATTCATGCATTCTGCCCAGTCGCACTAAATCTAAAACTGTACTTTGTTACACCCAGATGACTATTGATAATGTGAACCTGTAGTGATAAACCCACAGAGAAATATCACTAAATTCTGTATTTACCATCCAATCTAATGTTTTAATTTCAGAATCATAGTTATGTTAACAACCTGAAGCATTACTAATTTGGTGCAGACTACTCTTAAAATATCTTTCCTGTTCCTAGCAGCAGCAGGCTGCTGTTTACAGGGGAAAAAAGTGCTGATAACCTATTGTATGCTGCACTTCCTGTGTCACACCAAGCAACAGAAAAGTTAGCAGCAGTAGTTTAATAACGAGCTAGACATGTTATCTTTTTTCAACAGTTGTTTCTTTGCAGAATATATTATTAAATCACTATGAACATATAGTGCCCCCATCATTTGATGGTGGAAAAACAGGCTAAGTATCATCATGAGTAGGGTTATTGATGTCCTTTAGACAATTTTACCAAAAATGTAGGGCTAATAAATGAATGAATGAAAAACCTCAACACAAAATGGGAGATTGATGCAGGGAGAAGTGCGTGTAAGCGAAATGGATCATGAGTGGGCAGATTTTGGATGGAGCATTGAGCAGCATTTTTAGAAGGCAATGATGGCGCTGCTAGTTTTTGTCTTTGTCCTGTCCTGAATTTGGGGATAGCTGCACTGAAGCATGGTCCACACATCTATTTTGCACTTATTTTATGCCAGATGCACTGGGCTTGGGACCGGCACTCAGACTGCACTGGCTTGTACAGCCTCAATGACACTCAGTGGACACTTCAACATATGGCCAATAGAAGCCAGGTTGTGAACCACTGATCCTAGGGTTGATGAGTGACCACTCTACTGCCTGCTCCACTGCTTTCCCCTCTAAAAGAGTAACAGATGACCATTTTCTTTGGGTTTGTTACAATGAACAATTTCTGTCATATTATACCTTTGATCAATTTATAATGTGAAAATAACAAATAGTGTAGTTGTACTTATTGTAATATTATCTTTTAATTAGAACTGCTATCAAACCTAGAAGGTACCTCCAAATGACATCATGCGTGTATTTTAATATATAGGGGATATTTTAATAAAAAGGAAGGCAGATAAAATTGGAGTTAACCCCTTTTCATTATAAAGTACAAGTTTGTCTGGGTCTTGAGCTGACAATTGACTTTTGATTTGCTGACAAATATAGTCTCAACTGTACATTCAGAACAATGATAGCTTTCCTTTTCTCTGCTCTGAGCTCAGCTTCACCATCACTTGCTGTTGCTATTGCTACTGTGTGTATGTTTTTTGCCTCTTTGGTGGTCAGTGTGGTTCCTCACACACTACATGCATAACGCTAGCCCCACTCTGATGGATAATTCTAACACAATTCCACTCCAGCCTGGTCACATACATAAAACATGTCCTTCTTACAGGAATACAGTCCTCATTTTTATTCAATTCATCAGGATCCAGTGCAACCAAGTTTGCAAGAGTGCAGTTTCTCAGTGTAAATGTAAACATGTAGCAGCCCATTTTGTGTGTGTGCACAGTGCATAACAAAACCTGTCAAAATAGCCATTTGGTTGAATTTGACAAGACTCAGAAATGCATTTGAATCAGCCACACATCTCTAGCTTTGCACCAAATGAGAAAGAGCAATAGACAGTACTGACAGAGTCTGTTTTATTGATAAGCTTTCAACTGGCTCTGCATAGACAACATGAGAAAGACAGCAACATAAAAATTATAAAAAAAACATTGAAATAATATCTACAAGTAGTGAACAAGGAACATTGGACTATTTTCTAAGCTTTAGTCTTGTGTACTTTAAAAGCTCTCTTATGGTGGTAATTCACGAGTTGTACAAGGCATTAGCAGAGCAGCTGGGACTTGAAACACAGAAACAAACATGGGCCTCTTCTCTGAAATTGGAACTTTCACCATAATTACATAGTGTTTTGACAGGAACAACAGTTAAAGTGGGCATGAATAGAGCTCATCGTTCCGCCATTAGAGCGGGGAGCGATGTTGTAGAGAGTGCCATGCTTCATGCAGCTGGAGCAGATGCTGCTGTTGAGAATAAAACAGGATCCACGGGTGATCCTGCAAGACTGATTAGACTTCCTCAATATCTTCCAAATGAATGCATAGTGATTGAGCATGAGGCAACAGCGCTCCTCTCCTTGAGCGCCTTATTGCCAGTCCTTATTGCCCTTTCTTGCACCATCCAGCTCAGTCTGGAAGGTCCCTGATGCAAATAGTGAAGGACATCTTTGTGATATTACACCTTGTAGTAATCCCATACTATAACCACTTTCATATATTTAATAATAACCAAATGTTGAAATTTTTATCTAATGGATTGTTAACATTCCTCGTGTAAACATAAATTCCAGTCAAGTTTATATGAGATTATATGGAGTTCAAGCTGACCTTTTTTATATGAGATCAAAACAAATTAGTTAAAAAAAGGGCATGGTCCAGCTTCATTATAATCATTCACCTTTTTTTTTTATTTTGGCATAATTCACCACTGTATGCTATGCTCTGCCACATCTGCACAGCCCTTCAGGAATTAACAGTGCTGGCACATCAATAGATGAACCAAGCAGTTTTATTAGGATAACTTTGGAAACAAAATAATTGCTGATGACACAGTGTGAAACACACCACACCTGGGGTTGGGTGCTCACATGCGAGCAGGTCTTTTAAAAAGGATGACTTGATAGGTTTTTCTCTGTAGATCTTCATGTCGATCTATAGGTCCATGCGTCACAGACCCTGCGCTCTGGTACCAGAACATGAGTGGAGTGAGAGTGGGCAGTTTCTGGACAGAGCGACTTTTTAAAACCAGCAAGTGTCATTACCCCTCAGAGAATCAATGACCGTAATGAGATGACAAACCATCTAAGAGTGATTTCAGACAGGGAGCTAAGTAGGCTAAAGTAGGATATGGGTAAGTAATCAATGTTCAGGGTTAAACAAAGACAAAATTTGGCATGGGCCAAATGTGTTGCAGCCAACTGCAGATCAACTGCTCATGCGCAGCTACATCCACCAAAACATTAAAAACACCAAGCTGATGGGTGTAAGTCAGTTCTGTTTTGATCCAAACATGGGATACTTCACACATCTGACAGTTTTGTGCTTCTTGTAGCTATATTCTTTTTGTTTTGAAGTATGCACAAGTCTCTGAGGTCACCTTTGTGTTTTGTGCAAGATGCTAAAAAGGCAGGAGGAGGCAGTTTGTGAATAGCTGCTGGCAGCTCTTCATTTGAAACTATTTAATTCATGGGGAGGTGAAAAAACTACACGGGAGAACAAGGAAAGATGGTGGAGACAAAAACACAGATGATACTGTAAAAAGCCAACATTCTAGTGAAGACACAATGAATCAGATGGAGTTGTTTCATTGTAATAGATGTACAACATGTAGCCACTGGATTGATTACTGATTGATTCACTGAAACCTCTGATTTTATCAAAGAAGCAACATAATGATTCTTGCACCACAATAAAAGTTGGTTCTTAACATAATCAAAACAAGACAGGACAAGACAAAACAAGTCAAGTATGTCAGATGTCAGTTCATATCTCAAATCACTCAAGTTCAAGTTCTTGTATCTTTGCATATTCCAAAGAAATGACCTTAACTCAACCTAAATCAAACCTTAACCCTATACTCAAGTTTTAATCCTCCTATAAACCTTATGAGTATCTATCAGAAAGTGAATACCAGCTAAAACGACTTGACACATGTGAGCTAAAACTTAAACTGGCCCTGACACATTCCACAAAGCTCTTTTATTGTGTTGGTGTGATTGGTTGCCCACAACTGTTGCTACCTCATGCTACATCATTTCAAACATTTTCACCTCCCACTGACAGAAACAGTGCCAAAGATAGCTCTAGTCTTTCAGAATCTAACCCTTGTGTGTGCTTGTTTGTGTTTACTCTTGCTTGATGAGAGAGATTAATGTGAGGTTTAGTCTTTTAAGTCCTTTCTCATTTTGCTCATCTAGCTTGTTGGCATTTAAATTACTTCTGTAATTAAAAATCTCAGAATAAAATACAGCAAATAGCATTTTTCACATTTCTCATCCTCATCCTTGTTGTTAACCTCCCCATTCAGTCTCAATGACAAACCAAAAATCATCTGTCATGAATTTAGTTCACTTCAAGCACTGCATACCACTGCTAGTCTGACTTTGATGCTTGTCTTTGCAACACAGAACAGAACACTTTGTGTTTTGCTAGCCCCCTACATGCAGAAAGTCTTCACCAATCATTCACACAAACCCCTGGGAAGCAATGAGAGCCTACATGAAAGTGTTAGAGCTCTGCTTGTAAGAGCTACTTTGATTATGTATCTACTTGTGTGAGTACACTGTCATGCAACAAGGGATACCAGTATACATTGCACTTCAGATAGGCACCTCTGATCTTCACTGCAGCTGAAGTGACCTTTGGCATCTGCTTCATTCCATTCAAAACCAATTGCTCAATTTGACAAGTTAAGCTTATATTTAAACTACCCACCTAGAAAAGGCAATGAAGCTTTGTTGTCTGCTGTGTTTTCTCCCTCTTTTCCAATTCAGCCTCCGGTTGGTGGATTATTTACCCCAGGAGCTCCTGTACGTTGCTTTGCTATTGTTTGGACATAACAGTGATGAAGGTAAAGATGATTGATTTTATTTTTAGAAAACCATAGGCACAGTGTCCTCCAGGATAAAGAGGACAGGGAGCTCCTGGCTTGTTATCAGCACTTGGTTAAAGCCTGCATCTCTGATTGTATGGAGATGCATTAGTGTCTATAGAATTGGCAGCTTGCACATCTGGAAAGGATCCATCAATGATAAAAGATATATTCAGGCTTTAGAGCAGCATATGCTCCATCCAGACAAAATCTTTATCAGGGAAGACCTTGCATATTTCAACAGGACAATGCTAAACCACTTACTGTATCTATGACAACAGCATGGCTTCATAGTAGAAGATTCCATGTGCTGAAATGATTTGTCTGCAGTCCAGACTTTTCACCAACTGAATATATTTAGTGCATCTAGAAACCGAAAAATATGATAAAAATCCAGAACTGTTGAGCAGTTAGAATCTTATATCAGGTAAGAATGGGACAATATTCCTCTCCCAGAACTCCAGCAACTGTTCTCCTCAGTTTGCAGACGTTTACAGACTGTTGTTAAAAGAAGAGGGCATGCTTAAAATATGACATTTTTCATAGTTTAAACATTTGATATGTTTTCTATGTTTTATTGTGAATAACATATAGTTTTATGACATTTGCAAATCACTGTATCCTATTTGTATGTAAATTTTACAATGTGTCCCTACGTTTTTGGAATTAGGGTTGTAATTTGTATGTAAAGCTTTTGACAACTCTACTTTAATTTCTGTTGAGCATGACGTACGTATTTGTTCCTCAATGAAACACTATTATTACCCAGTATCACTTCAGATGACATCCAGTTGATGCCTTTGGAATTATTTGGGAGTTTGCTTTAACAGCTGTTTCCGATTAAGTGTTTTTTTCACTAATTAATTGTGATGCCAAATAAAAGGTGGTGCAGGGAATATGTTCTGAGGTGAACAAATGTGTAGAGCAAGAGCCATTTCATTAAATTTTGAACAGCCTCAGATGGATGTTTATGTTGGTGACCCAAACTGCAAGCAATGCTAAATAAAAGTTGTCTTCTGTCAGGGGACCTACTGCACATTCTCCATCAGCTTGCACACCTGAAAAGGACATTTATTAGCGAGTCCCATGTAGAAGCTATTTAGACAAACACAACTTTGCACATTTTATGCTGATGACGGGGGATTTTTTTCTGTATGAATGTGAGATACCATAAATTCTTAAATACACAGTGTTGTAAGATTAGCTACACTCTAATAGATCACAGGGTAAATTTGATATAATGTTATAATTGTATACTTCTACAACCAAACAAAACCCACCAGGTTATGCATACATACATACTAATACAATGAATATGTTGACTTAAACCTGCAAGTTGCAGTTATGAACATATCAATAAAATATTCACAGACTTTTTCTTTTTCACCAAAATATCTGCAACAACATCCAGCTTGCTCTTTAAATTACCAGACTACAGTATTATTAGACTTTTTTAGTGAGTTTAAAATTGAGAAAAATACACAATGTTTATCTACTTTTAAAGAAAGCTGTGATTTTTCTTTAACCTATTTTCTAACTTTAATCACACACAAGACTCAAACTGGGTTTCTAGTGTGACAATTTTCAACAGTATAGTATGAAGGTAGTTCCACCATCCAGCCCAACCACTTCTTTATGGCTCCATTTATACTAATATTAATTCTGACGAAGTGACGGTCCTTATCCCCAGCTTGTGTCTGTCATGTATTACAGTGGAGTAACAGAGATAACCTGCTGTTCACCAATAAATCAATATTATTATTATTATATTTAAAATATCCAGTTTGACAACACTCAAAAACAACTCTTGAAGTATTCCCAGAATCCTCTTGCTGGACAGAAACAATATTTTTGTATTGGCTTCACATATTGATTGATTGTTTTGCTTTATCATCTTTGTGACTCGATTCTGTACTACTGTACTACTGTACTACTGTACTACTACTGTACTACTGGACAGTAGTTACAACTTAACTCTATGTAGGCTGTGCAATAATCCATATTAGACTCATTTGTCCTGATTTCTGTGGGGTCCAAACCTAAATTTGAGACAGAATCAATTTTGGCAATTTGAGGTACCTAAAGACAGAAATTGTGAAACATCTGCAGGAAATGTCATAATGATTAAAGAAACTGGAACATAATGACAAAGTTAAAGGAAGTTAAAATAATAAATGAAGACATTTAGGCAGCCAAGTGATCCAGATATCAGGTGACCATGGAGGAAGAGTTTGCATGAACAAAACAACACAATAAAGGTGTGTTAATATTCAACCTGTGTTTGCCTGGGTTGAACATGAACAGTACATTAACATGATGACCTTCTGATAACAGCAATATGCAACAGAGCTGCGAAGTGTAAGTAGATGTTGGTTGTTGTGACAAATCATTTTGGTATATGGGTTTAAAAATTACCCATGAGCCTCAACTGCTGTTGCCATGGATATGAAATCAGTAGGACATGAATTTGAGTGTATGTAGAATGTAGATCATTTGGACTGATAGAGAACTTCATACTGGTCCCAGACCTAGAAGAGCTTCACCTGTGAATCACAATACATTTCCATAGGAAAAATTATGAATCAAATAAGACTTTGATGCAAAGGACCAGTTGTTTCACTTCACAGCTGTCTTAATCTTTTATTTAAAATCTTATTAAATCTTTTGGCCCTTATATGGAGTGCACGCTTTTTTCTATTTTCTAAGAACAAAAGAACACATATGTAATTTCTCGGTCAAAAACAAGAACACTGTGTGCAGCTAAGCCTCCACTGGTAAGGCAATAAAGATGTCTGCTGAGAGCTCAGACTATGAGAGTCTATAGGAAATAGTCTGGAAATTTATTTTTGACTCTGCAGAGCCAAAGTGACAACCTGTGTCTTGCTGAAAAAATAATGAGCCAGGAACGCTCGCTCATCACTTCAGGAGCAGCTTCTCTTTGTGTTTAGACAGGAGAGGAGTCCGGCTCATCCAACCTCTGCGTGCCCGACTGCTGTTGTTTCTGGAGAACTCAGAAAGTTGCTCAATCATAGCTCACCCCTGGGAGCAGTCAGGTACCTCACCTTATGAATGCAGTCACTCGCTGCCTGAATGCGCCTGTAGAAAGCCTGAATGGCATGCAGCTGTATAAAAGGAATGATGAATCAGAGTTCCTGTCTTGGCTGAAAGTCAGTGGCTGTGACCCCTGTGTAATAAATTCAGTAGTGGAGTCTTTTCTCACCGAGGTCGCTGTGTAAATAAAGAAGAAGGAAATGAATGTTGAAAATAGCAATTATTAAGTATGTTTCCACTGTGAGTGCTCTGTATTTTCCTGGATGAACACAAAGACTAAATCAAACAGGAAACTTTTTTTTTGCCACCAGCTGAAGTACTATTTTTTTATTGGAAGTGGAGGTGAGCAAAATAGACAGATTGCAGGGGAGTAAACCTGCCAGACAGAAGAGGCAAATGAAGATGTCAGCAGCTGAATTTGAAAATGGAAATCTGATGAGCTCTTACCTTTTACAGTATGTTGGAGAGACAAAGATGAGGAAGATGACTTCAACCACCATCAGAATTTCCTTAACCCAACTGAATAAAACAACACTGATCATATGAATGTCACTTTGGTTTTTACATTTCTTATTCAGTTATTGCTTTAATTTAAATTATCATATGTGGAGGACACAACCAAGTAACACATGTTGTTCCACATGTATCTCATAAATAAGATTTCTGCAAAAATCTAAAATAAACAAATTCACAGTGAGAGACATTTTTAAACCTGATTTCTGACTATTTTCTTAAATCTACTGAAAATCATCACATTTATCTAATTTCCTCTGTTCACAAACTGACCCGTTAGTTAGTAGCAATAAAAAAGCAAATGCTGGCGATACTCAACTGAGAAAGTCAGCATTCAAAAATATTTATTATGAACTTTCACAATAGTGCTGTAAACGCCAAAAAAACAAGGTGAAAAAAAACCTCATAGATACTAGGTGTGGAACAAGTATAGCAGATGGTGAATCTGGAGCAGACTTTCACTTCTTTATGACCTGACAGCTGCTTTACTTACAATAATACAAAAATATCATTTATTAGTAAAATTTTCTTTGAAGCATTTGGATGCATTACTGCAACTGTAGTTTGTACAATTGTCAGAAGTAGAAGCAATTTCTTATTTAAGTACACTTAAAAACTTAATGTAGGATACTTATTATTATGTTATGCACAGTACTGATATAGCTTTCAACATATACTGTAAAATTTTAGTGTATGAACTGAACAAGTGAGTTAGATGTGACTAGGCTGGCAGGGGTTAGAACAGACTGATGTACAGTACATCAACTGATGTACTGTTGCTTCCTGTTTTTATCTTTCTGAATGTAAATAAAGACATATTTTGCTTTACCCTCATCTCTGTCACAAACAGAACCTTCTCAACTCTTATCCTGTCTCACCTGATGCTTGAACACTTCAGCACCACTTGTTAATAAGACAAGTATCAGCACTGAGCTTTCACACAAAGTGCGACCCAGATACCACTGTGCTGTATTTCACCCCTCTGGAGAACTATAATAGGCAGTGAAGTGCTTTTCTTTATGTTTTTTTCTAAATGCAGTACTTAAAACCCCTTTGTACACTTTATCTGCACAAATGTACTTGTTTCTCCTCTTTTTGAGCTTTTATCTTTAGTTCATGCTTGGATTGTAAGTTTCATCTGAACTTTATCCATACAGGACATGGATTTGTCTGGGAAGGGACTTTATTAATCCAGTGGCAGGGCCAGTGATAGGCAGAGCCTGTGGCAGCTGCTGACAGGGAGACTGAGTCTTAGATTCCTGTGAAAGACAAGCTGCCATTCACAAGTCACATCCAATAAAAAGAGTGTCGTATGCAGAGAGTGAGCCATCAACCATCACAGTGTGTGTCTCTCTGGAGGGCACATGCACTATAATGTGCTCTGTAAAACGTGATGCTTTCACACAATAGGTGTCAAGGATCACAACAAAACTAACTTCTCCTTTATGTTAATGTTTTTACACATCAATGATGTATTGAGTGATGCAACATGGAACATGATTTGACATTCTCCTCGGCAGACACAGGTTACATGCTGCTGATGAGCACTTGAAAAGAGACGTCAGTCAAACTTTTCAAAACAGCAATACGTCGTCAGCTTGAGTATTTTGTTTACTTGTCAAGACGACGCACTCGAGCCAACTCGTGAAAACTTCAGTGATGATTTTAACAGGCAAGACAATCTCAGCATGTCTGTTTTCAAATGACGAGAGAGGATGAGAGTGTTTTGTTTTGTGAAGAGTGACTGACTAACAGAAACATTTTGTCAAAGAGAGAGAGAAAATGTCACAAGTGCCGAGCATCGCAGTTAAATGTAAAAACATTCCTGCTGCCCACAGCTGCTGTGTAAATGCATTTTCACTGCAAGATTTACCACCTGCTGGGAATCACATTCATACCATATGCTGAAAAGAACCTGTTGAACCACTGCAGCTATCAAGCAACAAATAAGAAACGTGTTGATTATGTGGCTGTAAATGAAGCACACAACAGGCCTCCATACTCAGCTGCTGTTCATGATGACTGTATTTACATGGATTTTCAGATGTCACTGAAACTGAGGAACACTGAGAAAAGTCACAGGACCCATATGGAGTCACAATTATTCCATTGTTCTGGGGTTAGAGGAGCATTTTCACCCCGTGACCTGGTTATTTTACATTGGGTTATCAAGGGAGTGGAGGCATAGTATATGACAGCATAGAAATAAAGTGTTTTTTGTTTAGTGTAAACCTATTTTACTGTATATCCCAAACTCCTCTGATCATTATCATGACTGGAAGAGGAGAGAGACTGTGAATTAATCACCCCAAAAAAGTTTCATCTGTAGGGCTGAGTATGGATTTCAAACACCCAGAGGGAACTTGGGGTAGAGCTGCTGCTCCTTCTTGTCCTGATTCCGCTTCCAGACAGTCAGTCTGTGTTTCAACCCTCAGCTATGGTCATCAGCTTTGGGTAGTGACTGAAAGGATGATGTTGCAAATTCAAGTAGTGAAAAAAAGTGTGTCCTCTGTAGAGTGGCTTGGCTCAGAGTTCATAGCATCAAGATGCCTCTTGATTGCCTTCTACTGATGCTTTTTGGTGTTTACCTGAGAAACCCACCCACCCAACCAACACCATTTCTATACCCAAGTGAGAAATAGAATGGGCTGACAAAGTAACACATTTTCCAAGAATAGGTGGTTTATTGTTTTTTTGTAGTGTTAATGTGAGAATTTGTTAAGAATTTACATTTACATTTACATTTAGTCATTTGGCGGACGCTTTTATCCAAAGCGACTTACAAGTGAGGTACGAAACAAGTTAAACTCTAAGTCAAGGAGAAAAAACGAACGCAAAGCACTATTAGAAGAAGTGTGTTTGTTGTATGAGATACAAGTGCATTTTTTTATAAGAAAGTGCATTTTAAGTTCAAAGAAAGTTACGGAAAAGTTCTTTCTTCAGCAGTTTTTTGAATATTGAGAGTGAGGTTGCTGATCTTGTAGAGTTGGATAGTCCATTCCACTATTGTGGGACCACAGAGCTGAAGAGCTTTGCAGTGGATTTTTTGTTCTGTAATGGAACCACTAGACACCTTTTATTAACAGAGCACAGTGGGCGGCAGGGATGTAGCTCTGAATGAGGTAGTTGAGGTAGACAGGTGCAGTTGAGCTGACCACTCTGTAGGCAAGAGTCAGAGCTTTGAATCTGATGCAAGCAGCTACAGGAAGCCAGTGCAAAGATTTGAGGAGTGGGGTGACATGTGTCCTTTTTGGTCTGCACAATCAATTGAGTTGTATATTCAGAAAGGTAGGGTCTGATCTTTCTGATGTTGTAGAGGGCAAATCTGCCCTAGAGACAGAGGAGATGTGTTCTGTAAAGCTCAGTTGGTCATCAATGATGACCCCCAGGTTTCTGGCAGACTTAGTGGGGACAATCACTTTCAACTAATCCTGCATTTTTTTATGTGCCTCCCCCCTTACCTATCCCTAACCTATCCCTAACCTATTCCTAACCAATTCCTAACCTTGTCATGGTCTCAGGTTCCCCCTGCCTGTCCCTGTCACTGGTCTGTTTCGTGTTCACCTCCTAACTGCTCAGTTTGCCATTTGATTACCTGGATTACATTCATCTGTTCTTTCTGTCCTTCATAAGCAGGCCTGTTAGTCTTCTACCCCTGCCAGATACAATCACCGACAGCAGCTATCTCGCATTCTTCCTGATTCCCGGCAACTACCTCCTGCCAGACCTGAACCTTGCCTTCGCCTTGATCCTCATCTACTGTGAGTTATTCTCCGCCTGAGCTGTTTCCCTAAACCTGTCTGAACTCACAGTACCTGACCTGTTTCTGCCTGATTACCTCCTGATCCATCCTACCCTGTTCTGTTACTCTGATGATTCCCTGTGTATGACTGGACCGGTTCTGTCAAAACTCTGTATACAGATTGTGTTGACTGAGGACATTCTGTGTAAGACTCTGGACATGCTATGTAGGACCTTATGAGTAGGATTGTGGACAAAACGCTGTTTATTGGATGTTGAAGCTAACCTGTGTATGACTCTGGACTGGCCCTGTCTGTTCTCAGTTTATTGTGCTGAGTGTTTGGATCATGCTTTAAACTAGTACTTCTCCCATCCATGTACTACTGGCAGTTCCCTAAACATACTTACTTGGTTTTCATCTGATCCTGGGCTCCTTCCTTGCTTAACACCTACCTTAACAATAAAAGTTGACTTTATTATACTCTCGTGTCATTCTGGTGTCATGGATTCAAATCCTGGTGGTGTCAAACCTATTCTGAACCCACTTGTCTTTGTGCATAAAGTCAACCAATCTGTGATGTTTTCACAACTGTGACCAAGCGTTTATGATTGTTGTCATGGCCATGACACCAGAAACTATCATCTATGTCCAATTCACTAGAAGTAGAAGTAATTTATAATTGTTCTACTCAACTAAAAGTACCAAATTACATGATATAAAGCTTACATAAAGTGCCAAAGAAAAAGTTCTCCACTAGGAAAACATAGAATTGTATGCTTTTGCTCACATCAAGGTAGAGTCTGGTCCAGATTGATTTGACAAATTGTCAAAGGTGAATGTCATGTAGAAGATGTGATGCTACCTACAGACTGAGGAAGAAAAACATCATTGGGTAAAGGTGGAGCTACCTTGGTGCTGTAGTGACAGGGGTTAATTCATAAATTATACATCAGCATTTTAGTAGTTTATAAAGTTTATATAAGAATCTAAACAGGGGAGACAGTGGAAGTGTAGTCGTCCCTTGATGCAGGGGTTAGCGGTCCAAGACCCAGCTGCTGCCAAGTGTCCCTGGACAAGACTCTGAACCCCCACAATGTCCACAAATCCTCAGCCATTGAGGGTGCACAACTCTGAGTGCTGGTCCCAAGCCTGGCATTGGGGAGGCAGCCCCAACTACGGGATGAGCCGAAACAACCTACTACTATTACAGAAGAATCTGAACCTGCAAACAGTAACTAGTAACATTATTCAGGAGTGGAGTAAAAGTAATATAAAATGGAAATACTCCAGTAAAGTACAAGTATCTCAAAATGGTACTTGGGTACAATAATTCAGTAAGTACTGTGTCATTCAATAGTGCCACTAATGGCTTGTCAAATATCATGGTGTGAGACACCACACTTGGAGAGTGTCACATAATGAGGCTTAAGTACTGAGGCCTGCAAGTCCTGCCTTTGGCAGAAACTCACAGGTATGCACATGGTTGTTTTTTACTTTACTGACCAAGCAGCATGCACATTGTCAGACCCTGCCACATACAGATCAGAAAATGATCAGGACAATACATTTTAAAATGTAATGCTATTTGATAGCCTGTCATCAGTCTCTTTGATTCACTAGAACATAAGCCAACTGTTCATCTTCCATCAGTTAGGTGGCAGGACACTTCGCAGCCCACTGATCCTCTTGATTGACTTCATGTTAGGACCTTAATTCCAGTCAGTGCCACAGAGCTCCATTTCAGGAGGATTAATTGTTGCTTGGCATTCCACTCAGAAGACTTAAGGCTCACTAACACAGAATATTCCGAGCAGGTTGCTTTAAATCCCTTCTGAGTAAAGCTCTGACTTTAATTCAATTTGAAAAACTGATAAAAGGCCAAGATTGATTAAGGCTGGATGGAATTCACTTTATTGTTAAATGCCAATACTGCATTAATCATCTATCATCTAATGGCTTTTATTAATATTTTAATGTCTGAGTTTTTGGAGACATAGTATAAATACAGATATCAGACAGATCTTATCACTGCACCTGTTATGTGAACATCACAGGCCTCTCAGAGGGTTTTAGATAATGGAAGATTTAGCATTGCATAATTGATTTCAGCTACTTTGCCTGAACCATGTCGTGTGGAGCCATGAAATGTTAAAATGCTGACAGAAATACACCCATCTTTGAGAAAAGTTCCACAAAGCCAATTCCCACATTATTCTTCCATTTCTCACCTTCTACCTTTTTAGATTTACATTTCATTTGTTTATACCTCTCCCTAGAGTTTAAAGAAAAATAGCTCATATCTAAAGAGTGGCAATGTGTAGAAAGCATGGTGCTGTCGACAGCCACCATTGGGTTTCTGACAGGGGACTTCATAGCACATGAGGGAATGTGCAACAGTTTACAGCCACTGGCATCATCTCCTGACAAGTCGCACATTTTAAATAAAGACCCAATCAGTTCTCATAGAGACACAGCTTACAGGTCATACAGGGGTCTGATGTATTTCTTTTCAGCTAAGTGCGGATGCTGCTGTTTGTTTTTTTACGACAGCATATGTTCACATAAACAAAATATTATCAGTGTTTAAAGTGCAGCCCAAACAGATTTTAAATTTGGTGTTGTTTAAAGGAAGAGTTTGACATTTGGGGAAATAGCCTTATTTGCTTTCTAACGCATTTGCACACACATTTTATCTTTTATGCCCAAAACTGAAGTGTAAAAGCAGCTATTCAGGTGAGGACTGTAGCCTGCAGGGTGGTGATTTCAGGAGCGCTGTCCATGGTCTCAGGATACGGTGTCATTCACATGAACCAATACACATAAGTGTAGGGGAACCATCCTCCAACTTTAACACTCATAATTTACATTTCCACAAATTCATATAATTAAAATCTGGATAATGAATTTTAAAATTACTGTAATGAATAAACATGGTAATGCCATTAAGAATCATAACCTCACACCGCACCCAGCATTGAGTATTAAAGTCTAAATGAATGACACACTGATCACAGTAAAAATACAGAAGTAGGTTTTAATAAATGAGCAGATGTTTATATTCATAGACAGGAAGGGAAGAGGAAAGGACATCTCTAATAACACAGTTCCTCTCTCTTAGCGTCTTTTCCTTGCATGTCTCCCTGTAGCTTTAGTGAGAGTGACTAAGACTCAAGACGCAACGGAGGGAAACATGGATGCAACTAAGGGAACTAGGTTTATATTTTGTTTTGATTTTTCAAAACATTTGCCGAATCTCTGACATAATTATTTTTAATAATTCTAAATCTCATCTTTGGGACTTCAGTGTTAATGTCATTTTTTAGAAAAAAAATGCAGAACACAAAAGCCGAAATAAAGTGCTGTTATTACATAAATACATGAATACATGAATATATAAGAAATTTTTGTAATTAAATTGGAATCAATGTGAAGATGTTTTCTTTGTT
>OMLM01008502.1:0-5000 GCA_900302695.1 Helostoma temminkii
TCACTGCAAACTGCAGGAGATTGGGGCTGTGGATCTGACTCAATTTGAAAACTAAATAATATGTCATAAAGAAACACTTTAAAGCATAAACCACCTAAAGCATCTTGTGAAGTTGGGGAAAGTATTTTATGCTGTACAGGAAATAAACTGTAATTTTTATACTTTCATGATTTCCTGAGTTTCTAGGCACAGATTGACCACAGTCCGTGTGGATGCTAGCTTGTTAAGGCTCTTTATTGGGAATCTGACAAAGAAAAACACACATTTATTTTAACAACCCACACAAAATCAATCATGACTTGAAAACATTAAATCAGATCACATCAATCATCTTCCTGTTTTAGTTTTGATTATTTATGTACACAGGACAAGTGATTTACAGAGCACCTACGTTTTTTGTTTTAGACAAAAATAAAAACAGCTTAAACCTACAGCTGCATAGTCAGAGTCAGCAAATTCTAAAAATATTATAAAGAGATATTTTTCAGATATACTGTGGTCATTTTGTGTGTAAATTTCATAACTTATTATCCCTTCAAAAGAACTGTTACATCCACCTAAGGACACAGGCATATATCTACACACACACATTTGCATAATCATACACACAAGCACAATTGCACACATCAGTTTTGCTGTAGAAAGACACAAAGGCACACACACACACACACACACACACACACTACAGCAACTAATTAGTCTCTGTCTCCCTGGTTTTGTATATTATCACTAATGCCGGGGCCCAGGGCGTTGTTCTGCAAGCTCAGCAACTTTTCTTACTGCATCAAACCCCTAGAGTTCCCAGGCAGAGGAAAAACATAAAAATATTATCTGTTGTGTTGCAAACAATATGAGTCACAAGAGCTACAATATGGCAGCTGAGGGAACAATTGTCGGTGCTCCAGCAGGGAAAGCAGAATTACAACCGTTTTAGAAGGAAAATATAATTCAGCAAGTGCAAATAAAGTCACAACAACATCATTAGATGTCATTACCCCTTAAAACTTATAGATAGATGTGGCGCTTTACTGGCTGATTGTTGCCTTTTTTTGTTTGTTTGTTTGTTTTTGTTGTTTGTTTGTGTTGGTAAAATATTGTGAATCGATTTAGTTAATTCGCACAAATTTCTCTATATTAGTCTCATTAACTAATGATTTCTAATGCAACACAAAGTAAAGACACAAAAGCTACACAACCACAGGTCAAACACAAAGAGGAAACTTAAAGGAAAGATTCCCTTCTCAGACGTTTGAAAGCACAGTAAAAGAAAAATGAACATAATGTTGCAACAATAATAGAAAATACAGGCCAACAGCAGCGTCCCAGCCCAAAGGTCACAGTAAGTCACTATAGTAAGTCCCAGGACGTAGCTGTAGCACTTTTAGCAAAGTGCAAATAGTGTCTAGTGGATACTGGGAGGTAGAGAATAAAATATCACAAGTGCACCATCACAATTCTTCTGAAACATCTGCTGTTTGAAAAATCGTCTTTTCAGAAACAGTCCTGGCCAGTTTGGCCACTAATACATTTATGCCGTTGAACTTTTCCACTGTGAGATGTTTCCTTTATGTGCTCAATATTTCCAAGTGTAAAACACCACAAGAGTGAGTGTATGTTTCTGAAGAACCTGTAAAATAGAAAGTAGCAACAGAAATAATAGTCCAGTTTAAGTGGTTTTCTGACAGCACCAAACTACACACATTTCTATGTGCTGACATACAACAGGTAGCACTGCACAGAACTCATGTAGTTATAATATTAACAACAGACATATATTTTTATTAATATTGTGTATTAAAGTTTGGCTTTGATATCATTGATTATTTGAGATGTTGTAGTCCACTAAAAACTAATGTACAACAACCAGTATTAGCAACTAATTAAAATTAAAAGAAAGTTAAATATAGTTGAGCAATAAGCACAAATGAACAAGTAAATTGGAGTGAATATTCTAAAGAAATACAATACTGTTATACTAAATAAATAAATAATTGTCATATTTGTGTCTTTCTGTGTGTGTGTGTGTGTTCAGTAGCTTTCTGAACAGGAAGCAGTCTCGACGGCGTGATGAGAAGCTGCTTCCTCCCCTATTGTCC
This sequence comes from Helostoma temminkii, assembly GCA_900302695.1. Taxonomy (NCBI): domain Eukaryota; kingdom Metazoa; phylum Chordata; class Actinopteri; order Anabantiformes; family Helostomatidae; genus Helostoma; species Helostoma temminkii. Next base: position 2,097 of record OMLM01008502.1, read on the forward strand.
CCCCTCTCTGATGATTCTCCCCGTAAACGAACCTGCGACGGTGGTTCCTCTCTCAGCCAGGAGGGCAGTGCTGCTGGGATTTTGCCTTCCTCTACGTTCACCTCCTCTTCCACACACAGACACAGGAGGGGTGAGGGCAAGGCATCATCACATACAAGAAATGGCAGTGTAAGTAACTTTTGCATGGCTTAATATAAACCACCATTTATTCACACAGTGAGTCTTTTTAAAAGCTTACGTGACTTCCAGTTCAATTATTTGCTTTGGTGCATTATTGTACACATAATATATTATATTTAAACCCTGACAGGCCAGTGACATTATCACCTTATTCTATTACAGAAATAACACCTCAGGTAGTGACCTGTCAGTCTTAAAACATAAAAAACACAGCACTGACACAAATCTACACTCAAGTGAGGTCATGTTTCTTTACCTGCAATTTGTCTGAGTTCCTTGAGGAAAAGTCAGGAAAATATTTAAGAGTTTTAAGTCTAGTAGGAAATAAGCTAAAGCAGAACTTTCACTAAAGAACAGCAGCAGCTCATTGTAAAATCAAGTAGTTATGAATAAGAAAAATGACATTAATTGTTTAAATAAATTACATAATGTATGATTTATTTTTCACTCTTTTGTTCCTCTAAAGGGAAAATGCATATTGGTTTTAGCCTTTATTGGAGATTTATAAATGAGTTAGATTTATATTTATTTAGTCTTTTGATAGATGCTTTTATCCAAAGCGAGGTACATAGCAAGCAACAGTCTAAGTCAAGGAGAAAGACATTAAAGCAAAATGCTGTCAGGAGAACTGTGTTCATTTCATAAGACACAAGTGCAAGTGTTTTCAGCAGTTTTTTGAATACTGGGAGTGAGGCTGAGTTAGGTAGCTCATTCCACCACCGTGGGACCACTGAGCTGAAGAGTTCATAAGCAAAGTATTGTGTGTTTTCTCTACATATTTAACTACTATAAGGTGCAGTAGAGTGACAACCCTATGGATGTGAATGAGAAGCCAACAACATTTAGGTGGCTGGTTGATGAAAGCCACACATTGTAATTCTAATTAACTATTCTGCAGGAAACCGATCCACATGTTGAGAAACCCTGTGGAGACGGTTACCATACCAACGGACAGTCGGACTCGGAGGTGTGGTCGGAACCACAGGTGGAACCTGCAGAACCTCGCAGGCCAAGACTGTCATTCAGTGACGCGTATGTAGAATTGCTGTATATTCCATGATGTGTAGGTGTTATAATGAGATGTGTGCTGGTGACTCAAAGATGTTATTTATTGTGTCTTGTTTACCCCACTGCATCTTGTTTTTTAATCAGAAGATCTATACATTTTTCTCCCTCGTCTGAGATACTGTAGGTAAATATGTTTTTGTGAGGCAGAAATGAGATTAGACAAATAGCCTAAACTTGGTTTCAACACTATATTTATACTGAGATCCACTAGGATGAATTTCATGGAGGGATTGTTTTATGGCACAAATGGCTTCTAACCAGCACCACTGATTCATTTTTGAAGCAATGAATCGTATTGAGCCTGATTTTAAAGTAAAGACTAAAAGCCAGTGAAAAGGACCCAAGTGGATAAAAGTGTCTGACCTTAACAGACCCTAATAGAGAACACCTGGCAACACTGACAGCAGCATGACGCTCCAACAGCAGCTACAGTTAAAACAACATCACAAGACAAGCCACCAGATCTCTGCATCTAGTTCACAATGCTGCTGCAGGTGTAATGATTCACAGTCATCCAAGTCATGGTTATCCCAAACATGGCAACTGGACATGCATGAGGTTCTTGAAGATGTTTCACCTCATTAAAATGGCTTGATCATTTCCATCTGACTGATTGAAAGTACAAGGCATTTATTAATTCATTCATCTTCTAAACCTCTTAGTCCCCGCAGGGGTCACGGGTGTGCTGGAGCCTCTCCCAGCCAGCTTACGGGCGAGAGGCGGGGTACATATAGACAAACAACAACCAAGGCATTTTAACTCTGTGGAATCTATAAGGTGTGAACACCATGAGCGTCACTGAGAGCAGCTGTAGGTTGCTGTTCCACTCACCCATCATGCGTGGGGAGGGATGCCAAGACCGTAGTGATAAGTGGTGACATAGACCACCCCTCTATAAAGAGGTTGTTTCAGTTTTTTTTCCTCAATCACTTTGGCTCAATTCTAAAAGAAGAAAGGCATTTTTCAAAACAGTGGGAACAATTGTCAGAACAGTTAGTTTCCCATTCACCCAAGCAAATTGCATTGTTTTGATAGATGTGTGCAAAAGTACAGGTCTCTACAAATCAAATATGATCAAACTGATGAGTGATTCTCAGTAAAACTGTCAAATATCTTTCATCGTTTGGGCAACGCATTGCAAAATGAACCATTCCTTTATCGAAAGCTGTCAGACATATCTATCTACCACAGGCCACGGGATCAGATATCTTTGTTGAATGCCATGAATGCTACATGTGAGGACATAGCACACAGTGAATAGTGCAGGGTTGCAAGGTTGCATGTGAGATTTTCAAGTTTACTCATGGTTCATTTCAATGGAAAACATCTGATCTGATGTTGACAAAAATATCTGCCCAGGCCAACAAGTACCATGACTCTGTTGTGACAATTGCACTTACAGTTTAGAGAATGTTACACTTTTTGTTGTGGTGTAGTTTTGGAAGCAGTCTTAAATGTCTCTAAACACTAAGTGCAATTGTCACTTTAAAGGTAAATCAAAACTTGATTGTATGTTTGCAAAACTATAGTAAGTCTCCCAAAACATTTCATTATGTTTCAAAGCTTTTATCTCAGTTAAATTGGCCAGTACCACCAAAATAAAAAGTTGTTTTCTTATTGTTTGAACCATACTGGTCAACACGTATAGATATGATA
>OMLM01008502.1:7500-11948 GCA_900302695.1 Helostoma temminkii
TTTATAATATTGACAGCATCTAACTGTGTTTCTGATCAGTTTGGTGTTATAAAATAATACAAGTTTTAAGTTTTAAAAAACTATCAGTAACAAAAGGAAATTGTTTTGTTATGGGATTAATAAATAATCTTGAATGTTGAATTTTATAGCAACAAATAATACAATTTAAGATTCAAGATTCTAAATCATCTCTTTTTTTTAAAAACACTACCATTTCTATATGTGTCAAGATTTTGACTGGTAGCATATTTAATCTGACACTGCTCTCAGGTGATCAGATATCTAATATTTAAAAAGCTGTATCATGTAAAGCCATTGTTCAAAGTAAGATATCCGGCTGACTTGAATAACTACTGTCATATTTTCAAATGTCATTTGCTAAGATATTAGTTAAACAATTAAAAAATGACTTAAGCAAGTACTCCATCTTATAGTCATGGTACCATCTCAACTGCCTCTTTAGTAATAAGTGACATTGTGACAACCCTTGATGACCATCAACAATTGTAGTGCTTTTGGTTAAAGGCACTGCACAATGGATTTGTGAAAATCATTTAACACAGACATCATCAAAATTACCTTCCTGATAGATCTCAAAGAGGCTCTGGGCAACTCAAAAACTCCCTCAGTAGTTCCTAAGGTTCTGTCCTTGGCCCTGTTTTGTTGACCATAGACATACAGTTCAGAAGTATTTGGGTTTTTATGATTTTGCGTTTATACACCGCAACACTAGATTTTAAATAAAACAGTCAAGATGTTATTGAACAGTAGGCTTTCAGCTTTATTTTAAGATATTTCACAATAATACCATTTAGGAATGAAAGCCATTTTAAGCAGGTGCGGTCCATTCCCCCAATATTTGAACACAAATTAATCAGATAAAAGGTCTGGAGTTGATATCGAGATTGAGTTAGCATTTGGCATCAATTCGACTGGACATACTAATGTGAAGTAGATCCTAATGCAAAGGAAGGGGGCCATCATTAGGCTGAATAAAACAACCTAAATCTGTAGGACAGATAACAATAATCGCAGTCTGGAGAAGGTAGAAGTATCACTGTCAATATCCACAATCAAAAGACACCTTCATGAATGTAAATACAGAGGATTTAACAGGGTGCAAACTGATGGTATCATTAAAGAAAAAGGAAAACCAGATTAGACTTTCCCAGTAAACATCTAAAAAATGTTCTTTTGGAAAGATGAAACCAAGATTAACTAATAAGGGGGGAAATATGGTGACAGAAAGCCAAAGCATACCACATCATCAATGGCTGACAAAACTAATGGCAGAAAGAGCCACAAACAAACAGCAACTGCAGTAAGGACCTGGAAAAGCATCTACAGGAGTGAGATTTACATCATAAAAAAAGGTTTACAATTACTTTGCCCAAAGGTTTTACAGTCACTTTGCCCCAATACTTTTGAGACCCTAAAATGCAGGTACTATTCTTAAAATGGCTAAATTTTCTAAACCGTTTTTGTGAAATAAAGCTGAAAGTCTACACTTTGATCACATCTTGATTGTTTGTCTTGATTATTTCAAATTCATTCATTGTGGTGGTTTATAAAGGGAAAATCATAAAAGCTCTGTCACTGTGTGCCCAAATACTTATGGACTTAACTGCTTTATCTGTGCACTTAAAAGCCATAAAGCGCTGTGTGTGAGGTTATAAAAGATGGATATTAACTATTTAAATTGCTGATCATTTCTGTCTAACAGCTATTAGCAGCACTGCAGAGCCAATTTAGAATGTCTGACGCAACAGTATCTTGGAAATTACACTGAACCACATCATCACATCTTAATAAAATATTCAATTACTATAATATTAAACCAGCGTTACATTAAAGAATCTCTTCTGTTTTTCAGCCTTTCAGCATTGCTAGTGTGACATTGCTAAGTGCAACTGTAAGAAGGCAAACTGAGAAAAATAAATGACGGCCATCTCTGAAAGCAGACAGGCTGGCAGCAGGGTGGTGTAGAGGGAGACAGCTGTTTAACTGAAGGACTCAGGTTCAAGCTCTTCTTGTCTGTGCTCATCCATCCTGCTGAAGTGTTCTTGAGCAAAACACTTAATTGTTACCACCTGCAGGGCCACTGATCTGTGACTCTGACCTTTGACCTCCCTGAAGAGGTAGCAGTACAAAAGACAAGAGTTTTCCTGCACAGATCAATAAAGTGTAAAGGTGTAACTACCTGATTCACATGTAACTGAAGTTTAAGTTTGGCTTGCTGAGCAGTCTAGACTGGACTGAGTTACTGAGAGCACGAGGCCACAGCTGACCTCTGCAGAATTTTTTAAAGGCCTAATAAATAACCAAATGAAACATGTATCCCTCCACAGAGTAATATAAACCAACTTGTAGCTTGTCTTGCCTGAGCGCTCATGTGCAGGGTTTATACTCTGCTGCTGTCAGCAAGCTGAAGGAAGTACCCAGTACCTTTGTGTCACTATTTTATATTCTTTGTGTTCAAAAAAAGCAACTCTAGGGGTTATTTTTACCTTGATTTTCTAATTAAATTGAGCATTTGTGTGTCCAAAAATCCCAAATCACTGGAAATGTCAGCAGAGGAGTAACAGGCATTTCTCCTCTGCAGGTATGCCATGAGGTTGAAGAACTTCACCAGCCATTCAGCCACCATCGCTGAGAAGAAGCTAGCCGTGTTGTGGTAAGAGTCCCTTTTTGCGTACTGTATTCGTGTATGTTATTATAGAATATATATGTTATTATAGAATGACCCATTGCAATGCTATAGCTCAAACACTAATTCAAACTTCTATGTGGTCTGTGAATTAATTGATTGACAATTCACAAGCAAATACGTGGACTGTGGAGTTCTTCCTAATCCATGTGTACTTGTGTGGCGCGTTTGAAGTCTGGGTGCATTTTCTGTGGATGACATCAAAATAATGTTGAGGATGGAGCTTTAAAGGGAATTTGTACAGAGGATTCATCTGCCTTCTAATGTTTTTGTTTCCATAGTAACCGCTGTCTGTCTCTGCTGTATCTGAGGATGTTCCATCTGAAGAAAGACCACGCTGTCAAGTACTCACGGTCGCTCATGGAGTACTTCAAGGTAACACACACACACACACACACACACACACAGCCGTGGACTTCATTTCCTTCCCCTCTCATTTTCTCCCTCTACGCTTGAAAAACATGCAAAGCCAATTACAGTCCCTCAAATAATACATTTCATATTCATTTTCATGGTGCCTGTGCATTAATTTTGCATGACGCTAGAAAATTCCACTCTTTCTCTTTGATATTAATTTATTAATTAGCTCCATCAATCATCACAGTGGATTGTTAGGGTTTAATGTGCTTGTTTTGATTAATTATGTTTAGTTTAATTAATTACTGAGGATGTCATTATCACAGTGCTGCATTTGCATTGATGGGATTGGATTTCTGGGAAGTGACTGACTGGGGGTTTAGCTGTGTGTGCAGACTGTGTACATACAGTATGTGTTGACAGAAAGAAGAGAAAAGGCTGAAATCAGTCGGAGCAGTAATGAACGAAAACTGACATAAATAATGTATTCATCCACATGGCACATTAAAGTGGATTTAAATACTTCTCCATAAATAATATTACATTGTTAGCTTAGCATTGGCCACAATAATTTGTATTATTGATTAAATGAAGGGTTTCAATCCACCATAAGTGTTTTTATGATAAGAACAAATACAGATATCATTCGCTCTGTCTAAAGATTAAAGATGTAAAATAGTCTTTTGGCTACTTTACACTTGTATGTTTATGTACCTTACCTTTTCAACTAATAAGGTAAAAATAAATAGGGGATATGTTTGACAGTTATCCTATCAGGCCATTAAGTTTAAGAGTTAAGAGTGTATTAAGAGTTGCCGTGCTAGCAGGCCATTAGCACAACCTAGCTTAGAAAATGGAAAGTGGATGACAGCCTGCTCAGTCCAAAGGTAAAACTCACTGATTAACCATTTGTTTAATTGTTTATATGCAGATTTATTAGCCAGGATAGTTGTCCAGCCTCCCATTTTCAGTTTTTATGCTAGCAGTAACATCATCTTTAATAGACAGATAAGAAAGTCTATAAATCATCTTGCTAGCTAAGCTAACATCAGCTTTTCTGAAGCTTCATATTTGACTAAATCTTTATAATGTGACTTCTGGTAAATTGTTAATCCAGTTTTTTTCTGTTACCATTCTCTAGTCTTCCTTTCTACATCTATTAAAGCAGATACTGTATACCATAAAAAACATGTTTGTGTGTGACCCAGAATTCAGCCAAGAGTTCCCATCAAGCACCTTCTCCCTGGAGGACCAATGGGAAGTGAGTATGCACATAGACACACACACACACACACACACACACACACACACACACACACACACACACACACACACACACACACACACACACACACACACACACACCCACACACACACACACACA
>OMLM01008502.1:11996-30850 GCA_900302695.1 Helostoma temminkii
TGAATCAGCCCCCTTCATTCACCTATAATTCACTGGAGCTCTGCTGCAAAATACCATGCCACCCCTGACAGCCACTTGCTCAAACAAACCCCTCAGGGAGAAAATACAGGGATTGATTTGTCGTAGATGTGAGGAGGAGAAGACTGGAGGGGCTGCAGAGTGGTGGGTGAGAAGGAGCGATGGAAGGGGTGATGATAGATGAAGGAGAAGAGGAGCAAAGGAGCTGTGAATGAGAAGCTAATGACTTTGGACAGCTCTGACGCTGCACAACAGCAGGACTGGAGCTCAGTGTGTGTTTGTGTGCAACATCAGGCACAAGTCGTTGGGACAGCAAGGGTCAAGGCCACATCACAGACATTACATCACTGCATCACACCAAACTGTGCAAGGCAGGGGGAGCAGTTTGTACTGGCATGACAACTGACACTAAACAGTGAACATCAGAAATATTATTTAACACCATCAAAGCCATTGTTTGAATATTTTAGTTCACTACAAAGTTAAAGCCAAAACTGTTATCAGTTAATTAATGTGCAGCATTAGTAACATTAGCACACTGCATCTGTATGGTTTTAACATTTAAAAATAAGAATACGATTTGCAGCTTCTAGCATTAACAATCCAGAAAAAACATTTATTAACAATCTGTCATATGAGATAATGTAGCAAGAAATCTGCAGTGTCAGCTGATTTCATCAGTGTTATTTCCAGCACTAAATATTAGACACAAAAAGATTATTTTGCACAAATGCATATATACTTTCCTGAACAGAAGCATATGTTTTGTGTTATGTGTAAATGAGTAATACATTTTCCTTTAACATGATTTTTCCTTTGCTGATGTCTGTATTATCAGAGAAGGCGAATGAAAGATTCAGTAAGCGATTTGTTTGGTGACAGAGCTCAACAAATCTTGTAAGCAGATCCAAAACATAACCAGTTTTTGGAAGTCGTCCTTGTTGTGGTAAACGCGTGTATTTGAAGCGTGAAAATATGCTTTGGGGGCAGTATTGCGGGAGTTGCACACAAGGTTACGCAGTTACACTGCTGTGTCGACAGCAAGATTCATTTAAATAGAAGCACGGCTGATGTGACGTGCAATGACAGAAGACCACAATTATAACACTTCCAGTACAGACTTCCTGCTAACTAGTGGTGAAATTAAGCTTTTCGTGCCCTAGAGTCCTTCCAGAGTATAACTAGACCGTAAACACTAAAAATGCATTGTAAATAAATAAACAGACTATATACACTAAAATATGATGCCAGTAAGGTGTGACTGAAACTTCTTTTCTATATTTTCCAGAGTCAATGGGACTCCATCTCCTCTTTCACTTAGTCCCTCCCCAGCCAGCAGTGGAGGAGGAGGAGCAGGGGGAGGATCCGGAGGTGTACCAGGGTCATTAGGCAGCGTGGCTATTCCCCAGAGGATTCACCACATGGCTGCCAGTCATGTAAACATCACCAACAACATCTTGAGGAGCTACGAACACTGGGAGACGGCTGATAGGCTGGCTACTGAGAGCCAAGGTAGCTCTACAAACCCACATGCTCTCATTCTATGACTCACCCGACTTCGCCTCCTGACAGCACTATCATAAAAAAAACACCTAATGTGTAGCAGTGGATAAGAGCAAACCCCAGTAACTCTGTGTCTCCCTCATCCCCTGCAGAGTTCTTCCAGGAGCTGGAGTCAGTGATGGAGCCGTTGAGTCAGCAGAGCAGCATGACTGAGCTGGTCCGATACATCAGGCAGGGACTGCACTGGCTGCGCATAGAGGCTCAGCTGCTGTAAAGACTGGACCAGAGCCAACTTTTTTTTTTTTTTAAAGGAAATGGGCCTGGGAGCTAGAACTGAGATAACAAGTGAGATGAGACGTAGGATGACGCTTCACCCCCCACTGGGAACCTTCAAGTGATCCAACACTCTCCACTATAATGTAACAGCATTGACTGGGTGGATTAATTGGGCTGAAGTTCAACCGCAGTTAGGACTGAACAGTAACTGAGTTTGGGAATTTAAATAGTGAATCGCAGAATACAAATTAGGATATTAAGAATTTGGCTGATGCTGCTTTTTGGAGTGAGTAGTATATCAGTGCAGGTAGCTATAGTTCCTGGGGGGACGAATGATGTTACAGCCCTTTCTATGCTCCTGAATAGACATTAAAAACAGACAGGGGAGGTAAAAGGTGGTTTTACTAAGACAAGATCATTTTCAGAGAGATATGTGAGAGCTTGTTAAGAAGCTAAGAAAGGAGCTTGGCAGAGGCTCATCTCCTCCAGCAGTGGCCTAGGAAGGTGTCTGTGATTAGAACTAGAATTAAAGCCTATGGTTGATATCGATCTGAGTGGAAATGTACCTGTCCGATCCATTAGATAAGGAACACACTGGTAAAGGAAGGCTTCTCTTTGTCACCCTGTGTGGTTAACAAATCAGTCAAATTGAAATCTTATAATCCCAAAGATTTTCATCATATCTAATTTTCTAATTATCAGAATTTCTGACTGTAATTTATTCTCGTTTATTCTGATATTAATCAATCAATTTAATAATCAATCACTATATATGTTACGTGGTACGTCTGTGCAGCCTGACTCTGTGGTTTCGTCTCCAACGATAAGAACACGAATAGGGAGGAAAACAAAGTAGTAGTGAAGGAAACTTGGAAGACAAACTGATGCACACATTAAGAGCAGAGCAGACACACTAGTCTTGCGTCATGAGGCACCACAGATGGTGAATTCGTCATCCACTATGACGCGTTATACAAGATAAAACAATCAACTGAGGATTACGAGACCTGGTCAGGTGCAGTCCAGGGAGTTGACAGCTCAGTCCAGTTCACTGGTCTTACAACTGAGGACCATCATCATGCATTAGTCTGGTTCTTCTCTTACTGGTTAAGGGCTTCTGTGAAATTCCACTCAGTTCTAGTTCCCATAGTAACCCTCCCACTAAGGCGTCAAACACTTACGAGGGGGAGAAAACTCCAAGATTCAGTATGATTTGACTCTAATTAAGCCCCCACCCACGTGCAGATCAAGTAAACAGGGTGAAAGTCACATCGGCTTTTTTGCCCTGATGTCAAACAGACTGCGACTTTGTACAGCACTTACTGAGATCAAATCATCTGCTGGATATCTTGTAGTCGTTTCCTGACATTTGACGTGTTGTGTTGTTAGCGTGCGTCTACTTAAAGCTGACATTACCCGACTGGACAACAATATGTTTGCGTACCATAATGTACAGATGTATAGACTGTGACTCCTACAAAGGTTTTTTTTTTATTGTCTTGTGAATGATTCATTGTGAATGAATGAGGAAGTGAAACAGGAATATAATCTGTATACAATCAGTTTATTAGCTACACCAAGCTGAAAGTGAATCATCTTCCATCAGTGATAATGTTTAGTCTTGAACTGTTCGAACTGCATTATAGAGAAAGCTGCTCCTGTTATTATACACAAGCTTCACTAGTGGATGAAACAATAAGAACAATTACAAAGCAATGCAATACAAACTACACTACTCCACATGAACCATAGTTTTAACTAACACATTATGCACATTATAGCATTCATGAAGGAGGACCATTGTATCAGACTGACTTTGAGCTTGGTGTAAAAAAACGACAACTGAGTGCGTATGATTGTGCGAGTGTGTTTGTGCTCGAGATACAGCTGCATTTACACAGCACCAAACATAACCACATTTTAAACTCTTTGTAGCACATGAAATCAAAAGGAGACTACACTGTTTCTATGTGGTTTCTCTTCTGTTGTGCTCTAAAGACTTGAAATCTGTTTTATTTCATCCATCTGTCATTTACACTCATGCTTAGGGGTCAGCTGGAACCAATCGCAGCTGTCATTGGGCAAGAGGTGGGGTACACCGTGGACAGGTCCCCGACTTATCACAGTAGAGACAGACGGACATTCACACCTATGGACAATTTAGAGTCACTAGTTAACCTAACTTGTAAGTTTTGGACTGTGGGAGGAAGCAGGAGTATTTGAAGGAAACCCACGCAGGGAGAACATGCTAACTCCACAAGGAACGTGCCAAACTTTTGTTTTTTTCATGGTTTATGTAAATTCAGCACATGAAGCATGACTTTTTAAGTTTTGGATCATTCGACCATCGCTGAATGTGTATGCAAGACATCACGGATATGAAAAGTAATTTTCACTTTGACAAAAAAAGAAACTCAAGTGCCTCTATTTGTGTCCAGTGGGAATTGCTCTATTTATTTAACAACAAAGAATGAATCTAAATGATTTTCCATACCATATTGGTATAAATATGAGATTGTTTTTCGTAAACTCAAATGTTTCCATAAGCTTTTGACTGGCGTTTATGACGACACCAGGGTTTGGCTTTAAAAAAAAAAAAAAGTGTGATTTAATGTGTCAAATTTGCATCGGTTGCTGTTTTTTTCTTAATGATTTGAGAAAGTATTGGTTTGTCTGAAATGCCTGAAAAATTTAAACCATCGCATGCAATAAATAATAGCTTCAGACCAAGAGCTACTTGTGTCCATTTCAGATAAAAAAAAAAAAAAACAGTCTGTGTATTTGTTGTCAGAATCATTACCAGTGTGAACGTTCTCCATCTGAAAACACAGAGCCGCTTTAAATGCACAACTGTGAGCTAAGAGTCTGAAGGAGGCAATAACACCCAAGAGCATTGAAACATTACAGGAAAAGTTCAACATTTTAGGAAATACACTTTCTTGCGTATGCTGTCGTGCTAAATACAAGATAACAAGGTTGATACGACCCACATGTTTGATAGAGCCAGCACCAGTTAGCTTAGCTTAGCATAAACACAGAATCCAGCTGCAGCTCCTCTAATAGCTAAAACATATTATACATAGTTTGTTTTAGGGGCTGGATGATAAATTAACTGGATTCATTCAAATGTTTTTTGTCAGTGTGAGACATAAGAAGACATTATGAATTTATTTGATCCATGTATGTAATCAATATATTTCATCATTCATTGTATTACTATAAATGTTACAAGCCTATATTAATCTGTCTTTATTTAGTGTACAGACGTGAGTTAACTATTGGCGAGAAAGTGAATATTTCCCAAAATGTTGAACTATTCCTGTCAAGTGGACCCTTGGTTCTTCACCTAAAAGCCTGAAAATGTTTACTAGTGAGCATTATCTGATTCTCTCGATGAAATTTGCCTTTCGAAGTTGTTTTTTTAATGATTTGAGGTGTTGCAGACAAATTAGGAGTGTCCCAATGATCTACAGCCAACAATCAAAACCCACAAACTGTCTCTGTTACACCTCAGTTGCTACAAGTCAGTAGTTGATCCACTGTGTTGCTCAGTCCAATCCAATGATGTTCGATGTTGTTTGGTTTTATGGTGAAACAGTGATGTTACTGTATGGTTACTGTTAATTTCGCACAGTGGTCCTCATTTTGATTATATGCAGCAACACAACATACATACTTATATGATAACATGCTGTAAAATGTCAAAAAAAAAACATTGCATTGGTGACATTATGGGAAACAGAGCCGTTTCATCCCTCTTTGCTACACATCACATGATAATAATAATAATCTGAGACAGACTGCCTCAGCATGGACTTTTATTCTGCTGACATCTTATTAAATATCCCATTAGTTCCTGTTACATTATCACAGTCGTCAACTTGTTTATCAAAGACAACAGTGACAGAGACCCAACATTGCTGCTGTTGTGATGACAGTAGAGAGCTTAACACAGTGATTTATTTTTTGACAACAGATGGTAACAAGCTGATAATACACTGATAATCTCTCCAGTAGTGTCTCTAATATTTGTTTGTCAGAGAATCACAGATACACTTTAATTCTTAAGAAACTGCCAAAACTGCGTCACATGATAAGTGAACTGGGGGTATTTACAAGGAGCTTCTGTAGTCTGTCTGAGCGCTGCCTTCTGTCTCTGGCTTTTCCCATGTGACTGTTCTCATTTGTACTTTGAAGTCATGCAACAATGTTAGAAACAGCATTTGAAAGAGATTAGTCTCTATTTAGCTGATAAATGATCATTTGTTGAGGTCACTGAGGGGAGACATAACTACTCTCTACACAGGTCAGAGCTAGAAAATAAATTACATAATGTTTCTTCATTTATGTTGATTATTAAATAGATATCATCACACAAAAAGTCCCTTTCCAGATATCTCTTTATAATATCAGCTAAAGTTATGGGAGAATTCTTTGGCAAATAAGCTCTGTAGGCAATTTATGTTTATTTACTGTGCAGACAATACAAAAACATTTTGAGAAATCCATCTTATTTCTGAGAGTTAGACAACAAAATCGATACCACTGTCATGTCTGTGAGACAGCTACTGAGCTAGAACCATGTGATTAGCTTAGCTTAGCATAAAAACTGGGAGCAAGAGAACACACCTAGCATGGCTCTACTGAAAGAAAATACGTAACATCTCTAAAGCTCACAAATACAACTCTTGTTTTTGTACCATTTCCCGTTTGTGTGTAGACTAATTTAACAAGTTTCAGCATGTTAATTAATGAGTTTAATGAGTTAGGCTGGGCTAAAATCACCCCCAAGCTGTGTCTCCACACTTAGCACTCGGACATGATAGTCGTATGGAACGTCACATTGTGTCTAACTCAGAAAGAAAGAAGAAAGTATAAAACCAAAACGTTGCACAGTTAATTCTACTGCAGTTGCTGTAAAGATGTTGTATTAAGATAATATTTTAACAATGTTAATAAACAGTTCGAATTGTAACCAGTAATTCCCTCTGGAAACCATATTAAACTCAACCCGATTAACAATGATTCATCACAAACCCTGTTGATTCCTGTCACAGGTCTTTACAATATGATTTGACTGCCCTTCCTTTAACTTTGCTTGTGCAATACACACGGTGCAGATTTACCACAAACAGTATTATTGGTGATGATCTATACTGGCTGCAAACTTTATCATATACAGTTAAAATGCTCCACAGCACCTTTGAAGTGCTCCAGTTTTCCACTAAGGCATTTCAACATGATAAAAATTGCATATTTCCAGCCAGGCATCTGTGGTTTTTCTGAGAGCAGCATCATGGTGCCTCTGATCCAGTCTGACAGATCTGTCTGTGGTTCTGATGTGCATCACTGGTTAAACAGCATTTCAACAACAATTTCTACAATACAACATCTGAGAACACATTTGTCTAACATGGATTGCATTGTATTTTTTAAGTGTGTTGCACAACTTCAGCTGTTTCTTCTGTTTCTATCAGTGCTATCTTTTGGCCTTTTATATGGTTCTTTTTTATAACAGAGTTGTTCTATGTGATGATCAGAAGTTGTGATGCGGTTCCATTGTTTTTAAATATTTAATGTCTCTGAAATATGGATTAAAATCTGTTTGAACCAGTGATGCTGCTGCTCTCGTTGTCTCATTTGTGTCTTTCGAAAATAGACGCACGTATTAAACCCATAAAATAAACACATAATATGCACTCCTACAATAAGAGTGTGGTCTTTGTTGATGAATAAAATCTCTCTAATTATTTTTATAAATAAGGCCCCAGACTTTGAGTAGCCTTCATGTTTTACATTAGAAGAACCCAGACTTCTTCTTAGCACTAATGGAGTTTTATTTCTACATCATAGCAACTATTAGCCCAATTCACCATGCATGATTAATTCACAATGCATTAGAATTCAGGGGGAAGGAAGAAAGCTGGGACAGACTTCAGAGTGTGTTGAGAAATTAAAAGAATAAAGACAGAGGAAAGATGAGGAGACGTGTGTTAAAGTCAAAAGTAAAGTGTACGTTTTCCGTGAGACATAAATCCCATCAAATTAAGTGTTTCCCTAAATGAGTAAAGAGGTGGAGAGATGGTCTGCAGACCTAGAGACACATTATTTGACTTTTAATGTGTGTCTCAAGGTCTATTTGAGTTTTAATGTGTGTATGTGGCGTAGAGTTAACACACTAACCACTCAGATTTATACGTTTAATTGCCATAGGTGACTGTGCAGTCAAATAAGCTCTCGGAGATGTGGTTTAGCATCACACACACGCACACTGCAGAAGTACTGCGAATGTCCATTAGCCCCATTGGGAAATCTGACCTAATTAGACTTTACAGAGGCAGATGAAGCACACACCTACACTGTAGATCCATATACCCACTCCACTCAACAGTACATCTATGAAACTCGAATATATTCTTTGAGGTTTTTAAAAAGTGTGTTTACACAGATAAAAACTAATGTATGATGAGCACTAGAGCCTCCTTGTTGAGTAATCTCAGCACGCACTAAGACTTTAAAATGCTAACAACAATGACAAAAAACGCTTATTATTAATCCCTATGTTCCCCAGACTGTCTGTGGAAAAACGGCTTTAGGCTTCTAAATAAAATTATCTTGGGCAGACTCTGAATTCAGAAGTGTAACTTCAGTCAGAAGTGTAGCAAATACTAATGAGAAAAGATGAACAAGTTAACCAGAGGTAGTATTTTGAATAAATATTACCATACCTGTATTCGGTAGCTTGATAGTCAGTCTTAAAGGCAGGTAGGTGAGGGCTAGGAAGAGGCAAATTTATGGAAAATTACAGAACATGTTTTCCATACCAAACTTATCTGCCTCTCTTGAAACTGTGTGGTGCAGAGCCTGGTGGTGATTTTTTTTAGCTACTTTTGCATTACTTCAGAAAAACTCTGCGTTCCTTCTGTCTCATGCAGTAGACCACTGTCTGTGTCCACAGAGTGAGTAGGTTTATCCTCAGCTGTTACTGCTGTGCAGCAAGTAGCACTATACAATAAGAAACATAACAACTGAAGTATGTGTACAATCACCAGCATTGTCTCAGTTGTAATCACAGCTAGTCTAACTCAATCAGCCTTGCAGTGTAAGTTATAGTCTGTTAACTAACTGTATCCATGCAGCTACAGTGCTACCTGCTGCTCAGCAGCCACAACGAAGGGTGAACCCACTAGTTCTCTGGCCACAGCCAGCGGTGGTCTATCGAATGACACATGCCACTCTCAGAACAGAGACCAGCCTTCTATCATGGATCAGAGAGAACACAAGAATAGAACATAAGAGTAGCTCCAAAAATAACACACCATGACGCTTTAGGAAATGCAAGGAACGTTGAGTATCAGTGTATATACAGCAGGATGTACAGTAGCTGTGCTACAAACATTTACAAGAGAAATAAAGATATCAAACGTTATTACAAAAAATCCAGAATCAAATTCACATTGTAAATAAATTCAAAAATATATTCCAAATGTATGAAACAGATTCAGTGCCTCCTGATCTTAAGACACGAAAACACCATTTTGAGATCAAAATATTACACAACCGATCACGTGTCTGTTTAAACTGTTTTTTGCGAATCGTCTCCTTCTCCAAACAGTAGCCTGTTATTGCTGTAACTGACATTCGAGTGAAAATGATTTTATGCCATGTTTAAAACCACAGGTTTCCTTTTACCAGCTACCAGCAAAGAGCTGATTACAGTCATTCGGCTTCATTAAAAGAGGCCCACTCAGTGAATATATTGGCTCCGTCTCAACATGCAGAGTGGCCATTTTAATAGACCGCTCTTCACTCTTTGCCATATATTTAAAAATGATTTTGTTAAAACAGAGACTTTTCCATTCAGCTCTGCAGTTCACAGCTCCAGAGGCGCTAATGAGGGAAGGACTCGTCACCTCTAATTGAATGACTCCTGATTAAACTGGTTTCACACTGACAGCCAACATATCACATCTTGTCCAATGTCTAATTGGCTGTTTCTTCGATGCTCCATGTGCTCTGGTGATACAGATGTCTACACCGAGGGTCAGAAAAGACTGAAGACAGAAGCTAAGCCACGTTTGAAAATATAATAACATACAGGCTTCACTGCAGACGATCAAAAGACACAAAATCATGCTAATGAAGACACACATATGACTTCACATCTTCAAGTGGTAGACTGGCTAAGTGTCACTGGTGTTGGTACTAAAGCAAATTGAGGCTGGAGAGAGCAATAATTAGTATATACTAATAATGGTATGATGAAGGTGTCCTGAACAATGTAGAAACACACCTAACGGGAGAATCAGAGACATCACCAAGCTCAGTATGTATGTGCAGAGAGTAAAAACTATTCGAAGTGTTTGGGAGGTCAATTAATAATCTGATAAACTTTCTTTCTGTGAAAAATTTCAAGTTAACATAAATCAAATGACTATGTGGATATAGAAGTGGTCTATACTATTGAATTATTACAGCTTTGTGGACTACTTTACCTTTCCTGCTTTGGTTCTCTCTCACAGCTTCATTAGCATCACCACATGTGGAGACCTCAGATCAGCAAGTGAAATGGATGAGAGGAGAGTTCCTATCCACTGGGTTCACCACTTCTGTTATTCTGTCTTTTTGTAACAGCTTTAAAAAGGCATTAGTTGAGAAGAATCTTAGTTAGTTAAATACTGGTTTATACTCTTATGTAGTATTGAACTACATGTGAAAATTTCTATGACCTGGTGTTAGCCAGTTGAGAAAATAAAATGTGTGCATGTCCCATCAAAATGTGAAACTGAACAAGAAAAACAAAATATGTATACTCCGTACAGATTAACAGGACAGTATTCAGTGTTGGCATCCTAGTTCATCCCTTCACCACTGATGATACAATCATGTAAAGTTGTTTGATAAAAAGCATCTAGCTGTTCACCTGCTCCGCTCCCCTGCTCAAAGTCGCACCAGGCTGCTCTACTCATCCCTCAATGTTAAACTCAGATTCCATCCTGCTTCACTGGAATTGCACCAAGTCACTCCACAAAATGGAAATATCCTCTTCTTCGGGATGAAGAACTAAAGAGCATCAGTTTTCTTGACTGAAAAGTGCATTCTGGGTCTGGTCTGGCATGCTTCAAGTCATAGTGTGAGGCTCACATTTTGCGGAGCAAAACTGGGAGTTTACTTTTTCTATTTCTATCTCAATTAAACAAACCCGTTAAAATGTCTTAATTAAAGAAAAAGCTGTTGGGCAGAAGAGCTGAATACCTGAAAGAATACAATAATGGTGACAGACCACCAACAGTCTGAAATCCTTCTGGGGTCTATCACCTGCTAGCAGGTCCTAACTACTGAGAAAAACAATCATCAGTGGTCTCAATGATTACCCCCCAGTTATGAAACTGGTTCAGAAGCACATTAAAGCCAGCCACCCAGACCATGCGGCCAGGTGTACACTCAGTGGTAGGTTCAGGTGAGTAGATACAGATGGGACGGCAGAGGTATCCAAGGTCCACAGTCCAAACATAGTCCTAATTCAAAAGCCAAAGAAACAACCAGGCACACACAGGCAGGCAAACTAGTATTCCAACAGGGGGGTATAATAAATACATCAAGATCAGATTCAGAAGCAGAGAGATCAGGCCAGGTCTCTCCCCATCTTTCTGCCATTTAGATAAAGACTTCCTATCCAACCGCCCTCAGATGGTTATGTTTGGCCCCCATACGTCCACCACCTTAACACTCAGCACTGGTGCTCCACAAGGCTGTGTACTAAGCCCACTTCTCTACACCCACGATTGTATTCCAGTCCATCCTACAGATACCATAAACAAATGACACAACACGACGCAGATGACACAACCATTGTGGGATTCATTTCTGGGGGCGATGAAACAACTTACAGAATTTTAAACACTGACAGGATTGTGTGGGGAAATGAACTGGCCCTGGAACTAATCATAGACTTCTGGAAGTTCATTACACCATATACACCACTGCACATAAATGGGTTCTGTGTGGTTCCAGCCTTCATAGCTGCTGAAAGAAGCTGAAAGAACTTTACACTGCACACTGCCTCAGAAGAGCATCAAACATCCTTAAAGACCCTTCCAACCCAGGACATCACAAGTTCCAACTTCTGCCCTCTAGTAAACAATTCAGGTCCATTACATCATGCAGCAATGGACAGTTTCTACCTCAGTGCCACGTGGGAACTGATCAGTGCCAGACACATGCACACACATCCACATGTATAAGCTGAAGAAGATTGCACCAATGATTTCACGATTGCTACATACCACAGGAAACATACTCTAATTATACAAGTATTTTATATCATAACATACATTTTTAATTTATACTTATTTTTCACTTTTCACAGATTACTCCAACTTCACTGTATTTGTACAATGTGACAATAAAGAATGTTGAATCTTCAGATAAACAACTTCCAGCCAATAAATACCAGTAATGACTTCCTATAGAGATAGGCTGTCCGCCATCTCTGCCTGCTAAGCTTGTCTAATAGTCTATTTGTCTCTTGGCTTTGGCTTCAATCTTCCATCGTCAATTCCGTTCAGCTTTATGCAGATGAACAAAATAAAACTTGATTCTTAGGCTCAACTACTAGCTTCTCTTGTTATTGGCATGTTCTTCACTGTGACTAATACGTAAAAATATTACAACATATGATGATGCATGACTTAAAGAAACCCTGCAGGGATATATTTAACACAAACATGTGTCAGATGCGACATTTGTAATGTGCTACTGATCAGTGTTTTCTTCACAGGCTTACATTACTGCAGACAATTAAAAGGATCATGTTTTTAAAGGAGATATTTTAATTTTTTTATTGTATGGTAATGTCATTTACTCTGTCAAAAACCTCATTGTATTGTATGAATAGTCACTGGTCACTTTGTGTCAGTTTAAAACACCTACACAGTTACATTGTGGTACAAATCACACCAGCCATTCATGTCCCAATTATACTGACACTCAAATGCAGACACAAGCTCAATTCATTAGAAAATAGAAATCTTCATGACTATGAAAACATAGGGGCCAGTAATGACATTTCCTACTAAGTATTTGCGATGTAAAGTTGGCCTGATATAATAAACCAGTAGCATCAAAAAAAAGAAAAATGAAGACATCTACAAAATTAATTTTGGGTGTTCTGGGAGGAGTTCTAGTGAAAAACAACTCCTCTGAGAAAATACTCTAAAACCACTTTTTCAAGTCCTTGGGAAACAGAGTACAGTAGTTTGTTTGCTATTCCTGGATTCACTTGCACACAAACACAGACGCGGTATGTGCTCAAGTCGTGAAGCAGCTGAGCTAAGCTGTTTTACACACATACACACTCTCCCTGTCTCTAATGTAATTGTGTATGTCGCCAACGTAAACAGAAAGGCAGTGTGACCTGCCAGAATATGAGCCTATAGCAGTAATGTGATTACCAGTGTATGAAAGATAATGATAAACGATGAGAGGGAGACAAAGACAGAGTGGATTGGAGAGAAAGAGAGCAAGTAAAATAGAGTGAGAAAAGGAAAGGGCAGCAACAGAGAAACGGTGGGAACAAACCAGCAGGTAAACAGTAATGTAATTGCCATTAGATCAATTTGATCGCGGTCAGAGATCACTGCTCGTAATGATAAATATTGATCTGATAAAACCCCTGAGGCAGAAATATGAGCTGACATGAAGAGCAGAGTGGCTACAGCTGCACTGACTGAGAACCTATCCTTAAGAGCCCAGGCTGCAGGTGGGTAAAGCACCAACTCGCAAAATGTCAACATTTAATTATTTTGCAAAACGCTGCAATAATCTATATTTTTATGATGCCAGTGACGTTTAGAAAACACTTTTATCACCCCACACAGCATATTCTTTCTTCAGCTTTACAGCATTTTGGTGTCTTTCAGCCCATTGTTTTGGTCTCCCTCATCTCTCTTGTTGCATATTCCACTGCAGTCCAAAGAGATGAGTGAGAGTGTGAATGGTTGTTTGTCTATATGTGGCCCTGTGATAGACTGGTGACCTGTCCAGGGTGTACCCTGCCTCTCGCCTGTATGACAGCTGGGTTAGGCTCAAACACACCTGTGACTCCTACAGGGACTAAGCGGTTCAGAAGATGGATGGATGGATGGATGAAAAAACTCAAAGGACATATTCAAACCATTTCAAAATGCAATTACAAAGCTTTTAACAGTTTGCATTGCCTGGACATATTCAGTTTGGTCCCAATTCCTTCAGTGCCAGAGAGCAGGCATCTGCGTTCTCTGCTCCACCACAGAGAAATGACAGGACGAGGAAGGACAGAAACACCAAATAGACTAGCAAGGTCCCAAAGGAGCTCTCCCAGCAGTCTGCAGCTTTACACTTCTGCTACGGGTGTGCACAAAAGGCACTGCAACAGAGCAGCGGGGTGTGTGGACAGGCAGCGTAGTGAGCAGTGTTTTTCTAGGGAAAACATAGTGGAAGAAGCTGTGATCTTTAAAAAAGAATTTTCTTAAAAAGCACAAACTGGACAAAAATATTTTATTTTTTTACAAACTAATCAAACAAGAAATTAATATATTAACCATGCGTTCTTACAAAGTTTGAGATTTCAATTATTGTACAGCATTTATATATGTTTTTCCCTTTAGAAAGCTGCAGTTCAGATGTGGTCCTGCACTGATGCAACAACATTCAAGTATAAACTCATCTTACCACTGACCACAGATAGTTTGGTCACTTTGTTACCCACTTGTTTTTCCAGACATGTTGACTGTCTGGAAAAACAGCAGCGACAGAGCAGGGACACTTGAAAACATTAGATCAACTATATATAGAAATGCTCTGAATGATGTGAGTGACTAGATGAGAAAAAAATTGAACCACCTCATGAAGACAACAACATCGTGACATATAACTGAACCCCAGTGATTATATGATTCAACTGTATCCCATTACCACAAAGCCAGTGTGACCTACAATCAAAGCTGACAGACCACATTTCATATGATTCATCGCTGGACTTGAATTTCAAGCTGAAACTGCTTTTACTTCAAATCACCATGAAACAAAATGCTTGTGTACTGGAACAGCAGCCAAACACTCAGTTTAATTGACATTAAATTAATATGAGTTGCTTTTACTTCATTTCAGGTCCACAAATTGATCAGAACTGTTTACAAGGAAGAAAGCAAATAGCTGCGAAGTGCACACAGAAATGTCATATTGTTTAACACTATAGTACAAAACTGTACAACTGCCTTGAAGCTGCTGTAGTGGAGACTGCACCTGAGACTGACTTGATGATCAATATTACACTGAAGAACACTCGCTCCAAAGTAAAGAAACTAACGTCAGCTTGAGCATGTGATGCAAGAATTTTTAAAGAAGGCGTAGTGGAGTTGCAGCAATTCAGAGACATTAGCAGTTTGATCGTCCATGATCTATTTTATGAGTATAGGAGATGAATAACTCTCACGTCTACTCATTTTACTCATTAAAGGGCGAGGTCTTCCTGTCCATACTTGACATACACAGATTTGTTCCTAAAGATCTTCAGTGGAAGTGATGGGGCTCAAAATGCACAGTTCTTGTTCTAAAGATAATATGAGACTTAAAACAGTCTGAGTTAATCAAATCAAGTGGATATGCCGTAAAGGTTAAAGTATTTCAGGAACAAAATAAATTCCCTCTTTGTAATTCCCTTGAAAGTGTTTCTCTGTCCAGCTGCAGTGGAGAGAAAGTAACTAAAGAGACTAAACATGTTGTGATTCTGGAGGATATCTACGTGACTAATTTGAAACCTATTGTCTTCAGATAAACTTTTTGATACATCTTCATACAGAGGGAAGCCTGTGTGTTTTGGCCCCCATCACTTACATATTATGTGTCTTTCAGAGGGATCTAGAAGCCTGTAAAAAGTAGAGGACAGTAGTTTTCTCTCAATGTTCATGTAGGTCCCTGACTAATATTTTAAGACAATAGATGACAATAGAAGTGTTATTTTACAGGGAGTTAAATACAAAAACAAGCACAGGAATTTCTTAGAAACAAAAAAACATTTTGTTTTAGCGCACATGTTGACCAATTGAACACTGAGCTCCAGAATTAACAAAGAATTACTACAGAATCAATCATTAGATTAAGTGGAAAAAAAAAAAACAGTTTGAGTTTTTGTGCAAGTTTTTCCATCGGTCCACAGTTTGGACCTTTTTGTCATCTCACTATGTTTGTACTTGCTTTCATTCCTGCTGTGAGGTAGAGAAGTTGTAGTTTCATCCTCACCTCCAGGCCCAGAGTCTGGATGAATCAGAATTAAAGCAAACAAGCAAGTACATTAATGGGAAAAAAAAAAAATCAGAATATAATAAAATAACAGAAAATACAGGTATTTATGTAGCTAAACAAATCCTAACTTACAGGAGGAAGGCCATCCATCTTTCTCACTACAACACTGTGGAGCAAGTCATTATAGACATTGTTGTCCTCACCAGGGTCGTCTGCTAACATGTACAGCTCTCCAGCATGGATATCAGATACATTCACCTATATCCAGAGACAGATGGGTGACACACTAACGTTTCACATAGACAACACTGATAGATCCACCATGCGCATTTCATAAGCCGGACCCTCATACATTCAGAAATAGAAAGAGACACTCCTACCTCATATGTTCCAGGGTTGAAGCCCAGCCAGAGAGTGTATCTATAGTCCCAGCTACGTATGGAGTATCCCATGACCTTTATGTCTTTGAGGTCAGGGAGGTCAGAATTCACCTAATAGAAGAACATTCAACTTTAAAACATCCTGAAATGAGTAAAATACTGTAGAAATCTATCTGGAGTGCTGTCAAATCCACAGCTGCCAACTCATCCAACAAGCTCATGTCAGGCTGCCAGCTCCTCTGTACAGAGATTAACCTACAGCAGGTGTAGCACTCATCTGGATATTTTAATTCCAAGATCATGCGCTTGTAGCTGGCAGCTCTATTACAACCAAGGTAGCGGGTCAAAGAGTGGCAGTCATGTAAACACTTGTTCTACATGAGCTCAGTTTTTATGACCTTCACTAATTTTGAGGCATCTGTATGTAAGATTGGCAGGGTAATATGTTTAAAAAATAAAACTATGTCTGCTTGCTTCGCTCATTCCTCTATAATGACTTAACCTTTAGCAAGCTCATGAAAGCTTCTTAATTTGCTTTTCTACAGACACACTCTCTGGTACCTGTGGTGTATCAGCAGGTCGAGGGTACTGGCTGAAAGATACTGCCTCCTCATCAATTCCTCTTTCACTATATCGGAAAGTGTAGGCAAGGTTGCGTCCTTCGGTACACAGCTCCACCTGAACAGACAAGAGTGAAGGAAATAAAATGTCACAGTCAATTAGAACACATTGTCTGGTATGTTTAGGCCTGTTTATGGAGTGTTTACATCTTGATTTGTTTTGTTTGGCTATGTTATTACAGTGTCATTTGCACTAACTATACAAAGATCACTGCACGGTCTCCATTGTGGTCTTGTGGTATAATTAGTCGACAATGAGAATGTAATCAGAAACCACATGGCTTCCATGAGTCCTGTGTTGTTTTTCTTTCATTAAAAAGCTCTTTAATGAGTTTAGCTTCACAACTGCTTAAATGAACTAGGTCGTGCTCATATTTCACAATTTTGAAATGTGAATAATTACAGAAAAATAATGATCATAAATGTAAAGTAGTTTTACATTTTTTCTCAGACATCCAATCCCAAAACCATTCATTTCTATGAGATAAGTGATTCATTGGTGGACGTTGTGTAAAGGGTTATGCGTTAGCATTTGGAGCGCTTCCAAAAGCACCTACACATTGTTCCTGAACACATGGCACTGTTGAGTGAATAAAGCCTTTGCGAGTCACATCCACCAACAAATGGGGCAATGGTTGGTGCAAATAGATAAGTTTAGCTCAGAGTGTGTTTACTGAACAATGTTCTGTTAGCACCAACATTCACTACACTGTTGGTTTACACTACTGACTAATTATGTGTGACCAGGTCAGCAACAAGAAGACTCTAAATTATGAGTCAAAGCTAATACGGAAGTTTATTCTACACTGACGTCAACAAAGTAACAACCATCTGAACAAAATGGTTGAAACTAGCATTAGGCACAGTGGCACTTTGAGCTAAATGCCAACATGCGAACAATAAATACAGTAAGCGAACATCCTGATGTTTACACAGTATAATGTTTACCATGTTAATGTTTGCCAATTCTAAAAAACAGAAAAGACTATGTACAACAAATGCTTAAGGGAATGTCAGTTTTTAATCAGCAATGGACAGGTTTGGCCAAGATGGGTTGAAAGGTGATAACTGTGTTCACTACACTTTATCCTGAGATTATTTTTTAACCGAATTTCATACCAATCTATTCATAGTTAAAATATTTCACTCAAAATTGGATTTCTGTGCAAAATGTCATGGAATGCAATAAAATGGTTTTGAGATATTTCACTCTGGACCAAATAAAGACCAACACTGCAGCTATGCAACTATTAAACAACTCAACAGAGTAAGCACTGTCATAATTACTTAACTGAAGTACAAAAGTACCAAAAGGTGATTCATTTTCATCTACTGATACCTGGAATGAAACATCAGGACAAGATTGAGGTGCTCCCAGGCCAGACATGTAGGAGACTGTGGGAAAAACATCCACCAACTCCACCACATTTTTTATAACTTTGCCATCTGAAAGACAGACAGAGACAAAGACAGAGGTTGTGCTGTGAAAACATATTTGCCCCCTATCTGATAAGATCATCCATCATTACCTAAGTGCACTTGGGTTATGTAGCAGGACAATGATCCGAAATACACCAGTGGCTTACTTAGTCCAGACTTAAATCAAATTGAGATTCTGTGACATGACCTTAAACAGGCTGTTCATGCTCGAAAATCCTCCATTGTGGCTGAATTAAAACTATTCTGCAAGGAAGAGTTGACCAAAATTCCTCCACAACGATGTGAAAACTCATTACTAGTTATCGCAAAAGCTTGATTACAGTGGTTATTAGGC
>OMLM01008502.1:30870-44174 GCA_900302695.1 Helostoma temminkii
TGCACTTGGGTTATGTAGCAGGACAATGATCCGAAATACACCAGTGGCTTACTTAGTCCAGACTTAAATCAAATTGAGATTCTGTGACATGACCTTAAACAGGCTGTTCATGCTCGAAAATCCTCCATTTTGTCTGGAGTAGAACAATTATGCAGGGAAGAGTGGGCCAAAATTCCTCCACAGCAATGTGAAAGACTCTTTGTCAGTTATTGCAAACGCTTGTTTGCAGTTGTTCCCGCCAAGGGTGGCACAACCAGTTATTAGGTTTAGGGGGCAATTACTTTTTCCACAAAGGACTAGGCAGGGTTGGCCTGTTTTTTTCACTTAATAAATGAAATTATTATTTCAAAAACACGTTTTGTATTTACTCTGGTCAGTTTGTGTAATTTTTTTGATGATTTTGATGATATGCAAGAAAGTAAAACAAATCAGGAAGGAGGCAAATACTTTTTGACAGCACTGTAGTTTGCCATTGAGAGCAATGTAGTCAAGATATTATCTTAATTTTACTAGACACCTTGCACTTAAATTTCATCATCATTGCACCATTTGCATGTGAAATAAAACTGTCCGGAGGCAAAATATCAAAGTGCATCCCTGTCTAAACACTTTTGAATTTCCCTGTGTATATCAAAGACCTTATTAAAGTCAAGTTGGCACAGTCATAAATGTTTAAACAAGGTTTATATGAGCAATTACAAGCAAAAAATTTTAATCAAATTTGAAATTCCTTTTGCGACTTCATATTGCTTCCAAATCAAGAAATGTACTCTGAATGTTTCACATTATCAAAATTAATCAAGTTTATGTCTTTGAGGGAACTTACTCTTAAAGCTGTACTCTGGTTTTGTTAAGACATCAACAAAGGGGAAAGCAGACGCTCCCAGCTCCCAGTCAAAGAACGTGGTGATGCCCGGAACAAAGATGATAAGAGGTACACGTGTCGCCACATCAAAATTCGAGTACTTAGCCCATTCTCCGTGTTCTCCTAATGACCAACCTGCAACAATATGGAGAAACAGCAATAAAAACACACAAGATATGCATTTATATCATATGAGAAAAAAACCATTTTTGACACAGACGCATTTGATGGCAATTCATTTAACTGATGCTTCAGTCTAGTCAGTAAAATGATGATTAAATGTAGTTATTTTTTGATTGGGCTTTAACATCATGGCCATATATCAAACAATCAGAGGATTTCGTGCAGTGTCCTCCACTGAAGGGGACATTTAAAAAAAGTTTTCAAGTCACATAGTTTCTGTAAAAAAGAGGTAGTGCAGAAAAAGAGCAGGCTTTTTTCAGTACAGGAAAATTGTCAAAGATAATGACACATTGTGCTGTTCCAACACTGCCACCTGGTGGTGGATGGCAAGTACTGCAACAATGTTTCCATAAAACTGTCTATATTTTACTAAATACTTTGAGGAAACAAATCACAGCTTTGTTTTGACTAGAAAGACACCAGCAATTATATCATGCTCAGCCATTCCTAGTTCATCTGAAGCATGTGGCCACTGACCATGATCAGAGGTGAAAACCACCACGGTGTCATCAGCCAGTCTGAGCTCATCAAGGGTACTGAGCAGCCGGCCAACCTGAGCATCCATATAAGACACAGCAGCGTAGTAGTGCTGACGGATACAAAGCTGAAAAAAATCATACAAACACTTGTGTCAAATGGAGGTCATTTCATAAATGGCTTTAAAGTCTTGAAAGCAGACAGTTCACACCTGAAAATCTTTAGGAATTGGTCCATACGGGAAACTAATGTTTAATTTTTGGACATCGTCTCTCTTCCTCACATCCGTCCATGGGTTGTAGGCCACAGGTGGAAGGCGTTTAGGGACATCAGGGTCAGGGGCTAGGGTCATTTTTTCTATGGGATATAAGCTCAGGTACTCCTGTAACATGCAAACATGTTATGGTAAAATAGGCTCATTGTATAAAATCTCCCCAAACGAAGTTCAATATAACAAAACAACACATCAATCAGAAAAGAAAAAACAAAAGGTCCAATAGGTCTAAAGATTCAAAAGCACAAAGAAAGACAGGAAAAAGACTAATAGTAATATAAATAATAATTACACATCAGGAACCAAATGCTTGAACGTTTTTTAAAACTCTCAACAGACTCAAAACACCACAGGAAACAAGTCTTTGGAAATGATGCATTCCAGAGCACAGTGGTGCCCCTGTCAATCTGTGCCCCTTTATGCTTGGTAAGGTTTTACCCTAAAAAAGATATACAGTACATTACACCCCTCTCACCAGATTTTTGCTGCTGTTCTCAGGTGTCTTCAGTTTCATTAACTTTCCTTATTCCTTTATTCTGAGAAAAGGCTGAACTCTCTATGTGTGTCCAGATGATATGGGGTAAATCAAGTGCAGAATAAATCACATTCCGACAAAGAGGAGTTGGCCTGACCTTTCCCACTTTTCATCTCTCAACTCGCACTTGGTGAGAAACCATGGTGACATTCATCAATGCTCTACCACTCTCTGCTCCCATTCAACTTCCATTTCATCATGCTCTCTTCCTCCTTCATGCTGAATAGTCTCTCCCACATATCTGGATCAGTCCTCATTAACACTACGTTCCTCTCAGTGCTTGCTTTAGACATTCTTTATTCTATTTCCAAGTTTTCTGGCAGCCTTTACAACTAGCTCCATAACGTCATTTACATTTTTGGATTTCCTATCATAAAAACCTCACACCTATTGTTATCTTTTGGCTCAGAGGGTATTGAATTTTCTGGGAATTTAATGTTGGGTCCTTCATCCTCCATCTTTAACACTATTTAATTTATTGATTTTAAAACTTTTCTTTTTAAGATAAAAAAAAAACAGTCATTGAGATACAATGTCTTACAGTCTTCATGTGAGGAGTTGAGTAGTGTCTTCGAGGACCTTTATAAGGCCTTTTTTGCATTTTGTTAGGCTCTTTTCTCGCTGTCTTTTCTGTACATCCATCTTCTACCACACTGACAGTATCTCAGTGTAAAGACGTACAGGCAGATATTGTCCCTTGCACCATTTTGTTTGTGATCGCTTCTAACAAAACCTTGAACTCCACAAGCAAAGAATTATGGCGTGTACATTTAATTACTGTAGTCATGTACCTGTGGTATCCTGAAGGGTATGTGTGGTTTGTGAAAACCAACAGCTAAGAAGAAGGGATCTTTGCTTTTGACGCGACTCTTTAGTAACCTCACAGCCTCGTCTGTGCTCTCCAGGTCAGGTAGAGTTCCCCCAGGCTGCTCTGTAACGTTCACTGCGCACAGTAAGTTGGCATGGAGTTTACCATCCTTTCCTTTACACACCTGGAAATAAGGTAAATTCAGAATTAAGAGATTTCCTGCGTAGATTTAAATTTCAGGGTTACTGCTTTGGTGGACAACAGATTTCGATACATTCAAATTATATTATAAATTATTAGTATAGCACAGAGGACTTAAGTTAAAGTTAATGGTCACTGTCTGGTACATTCACTAAAGCATCATGCAGAGACAAAGCTACATGGAGCAATCTATACATACTGTACACCTGAGTATAAATGTACAGCAATTTATTTTTTGGAGACTCACTCTGAGCCAAACTTGTTACTTCAGTGGCTCAATGGAAAAATTACAAATACTGTCCCTGAGTTTACGACTGTGTGCAGCACTCTGGATTATTCAGTTCTTATGACCATTCAGACATGGCGCGCTCCAGTGATAAAGCCGATACAAAGACAGCCTCCTCTCACTCCCGAGAGAGAGCTTTAGACAATTCTGTGTCAAAATGATATAGAGCCAGCTACCACCAACTCCTGTGATGAAGACTTTCAGTGACAACGAGCCAAGCAGTGACAGCACTTCTCCTGCACCTGACTCACTATGGAACAGCTCTTCCAGACAGGAAGAGTGGGCAGCTCTACAGCTCTGCCTAGATAAGCGCGTGATAGTTTCCATGATGAAGAATCACTCTCTCAACTCATCATAAACACAGTTTTATCTAAAGAAAATACCAGTTATACAAATAGTAAAACACATAACTAATGTAATATAAGAACTGCGAAATGCTGATTTTAAATACACATTTTTTTGTCTGATAAGGGACATAGTGAACTCTATTTATACCTTTTCTTTTTCATATCTAAATGAAGCTGGGTGGTAGGCAGGGATGGACCAGCTGTAGGGGTAGTCATCAGTGTGGTTAGAGGCAATACCTGACGAAAGAAAGTTTCAGAAATTAGTTAGATACATAAATGTCTAATTGTTTTGTTGTTTACTTTTTCTCAGTAAACAACAAATTCATGCAGATTAATGTCATTGTGTTAATTATTAACTAGCTGTGGTTTAACTGCATTTCACTGTCAGATGGGATCTGTGTCACTTTTGTTCAGTACAAAGTCTTCTCTAAAATTCGTTATTACCCAGCAACTTAGATTTGCATTTTAAATTGATATTATTAATACTACCTGGATGAAATACCTTGCCCACAGACATGGTGAAGTACCCTCTGGATTTAAAAAACTGGGGAATAGTTGTGTAGTTCCCAGAATGGACTCTCCAGTAGGAGTTGAAGTCATAGAGCCTGGTTGTGTCTGGTCTGCGACTAGTTAACATAGATGTGCGACTGGGAGCGCACACAGCTTGCTGAGAGACGAAAATACACATGTAAACATTTTTAAGAGGAAATATTATCCAAATGGTCGATGAATAGTCAACATCCATCCTTTAAAAGGCAAGCAGGAAAAACAGCAGCTGACCTGTGCATAAGCATTAAGAAAAACTTGGCTTTTGGATGCTAGTTGGTCAATGTTTGGTGACTTCACCACAGGGTCGCCATAGCAGCCCAGCGATGTTCGCAAATCATCTGCCACGATGAAAAGCACATTTTTTATCTCTGAAAAGAAAAGACCACAGTTAGTTCATGTTTTTAACAGCTTCACTTCCTTTAAATTAACATATTCAACAGTGGTTATAATTATTATAAATTATCATTTTATACTAAAGCTGTAACAAAAAACTAAGTGCTGTTGCATATTATAACTCAGTACAGTCCACACTAAATGAAAGGAAGCGTGACACTGGCTAACAAATGAAAGTTGAAGAGAAAGCAGCAGGTTTCACTGGCGTAACGGAATCAGTCCATATTAACCTCAGTAAAACAACCATTAGGACAAACCGCAGGTAAAAGCTGAACAGAAACTAGCAGTTTCACAACAACTAATCCCAGCCTCAACACAATAACTCACAAGAAACTCATAAACAAAGCGCCATTCAGTGAGATAAATTAAGTTAAGTCTGCTACTTTAGCGACATTAAGTAAATAAACAATGATGAGCGTCCATTAACCACTTAAGTCAGCTACAGTAATTCATATAATTAGGTTAGGGTACAAACTGACCGAGTCTATCAGTCAAAACGATACAAAAACATACAGACTAAAGTTTATTAAAAAGCACATGTAACCTGTGCACTGGCATTACGATAAGTTACAGTGAGCTAGCTAATGTTATGAACTCTGCTGGTGTTAACGTTACCTCCTCTGGATAAAACAGCAACTACCAGGTTATGAAGAACCAGGAACAGAAGGACTAGTCGGACGCGACTGTACATGTTGATTAGTTTGGTGTAACAATGATAAAGTAAGCTTCAGGTAAAGTTAGAGTAAAACTGAGCATCACATCTCCTGAACAGTCCTGTCCGTCTTCCCTCTGACATCAAAACAAATCAGCATGTCGCTGTCGTCCTAAAAAAAACTTCCTGATTAACGCGTCACGCGACTACTACGTTTTTATTGGTCCATTGAGAGGTCGCCCCGCCCTAAACGGTTAATTACATTAGTTAAATGATGTGTCAATCATTTTTACAAAATTAATACCGGTAGCTGTTTCGTTACAAAAATGCCTACTGGAGCTACTCTAGTTATTAAATAGGTACAATTAGCAGTGATTGCGTGCAGCTAAGTACATTTAATTCATACAGCACCAAATCACAACAAAAGTCTTCCCAATCCACTTAGAAAATCCAACAATGCTACCTGAGCAGGCACTAGGTGACAGTGGAAGAGAAAAACCCTCTTAAACAGAAGAAACCTCCAGCAGAACCAGCCTCAGGGTGAGTGGCCATCTGCCTTGAACGGCTGGGGTCAGTGGAAAAGGAGAGAGAAAAGAACAACAGGCAACTATTTACTAAAGTACTGTACTTGTAAGGTATATTTGAGAGGTACTTTGAGTATTTTTAATTGATTATTCTACACTTTAGAGGAAACCACTAATGGACAAGTATTTTTATTGCATTACAATTATTTGATTTATATAGATACTAGTGACTTAACTAAGTGAAATAAAACTATTAATTATCTATATACTGTTATATTTAAAATTATTATAGTCATTTCAATTACAAAATTATCAGCTGGACATAAGTTATGTAAACATATCACATCATCACATATAATCATTATTCATTATTTCTCACTATTCTGAGTTTTACAAACAAGCAACTGATTACTCAAGAAAATAAGAAGATTAATCCATAATCAAAGTAACCATTGGTTGCAGTCACCTATCCCTTTCCCTACAGTTTTTCAATTTTGGACTAACTGCAGGCAAAGTTTGCTCCCAGTGCATTTGAATACTGGGAAAATACTTTATTGTCCCCAAGGGGAGATTTTTATCCACAACACTGCACCTGTTTAACAATAGCACAACCGATACAACAGCACAGTAACAGTAACAATCATGACAGAAGTGACAATAAAGACAATAAACGGCAGCAAACAGCATAGCTCAGCGGGGTCTGTTATTAAGTAAGGTGAAGGCTGAGGGGATAAGGCTTCTTCCAAAGCCTTGTATCTGCGACCTGAGGGCAGTGGAGCTAAATGTTCATTGAGTGGGTGTGTGGGATCCTGTTCAATTGATATTGCGATACGTTAGCATTATTCAGTGGCGTTGTTATTTAATTCATCAAAATTGTGAGTGAGAAGACCAATTATTTTTTCAGCAATTCTGTTTTTTTACGATTTTTAACAGGGAGGATGTTAAAAAAGTAACTGGAGCAATACAGTAGAATGAGCTGAATAAGACTTTGATAGAGTAACAGTAGTAGATGAAAAGCAACCTAGAGTCCTTTAAGTTTACAGATACAGGGGTTAACTACGAGGTGGTTATCCTCACACCACTTAGTGAAAAGTGCAACATTGGTGTGATAGTTCATGATGGAGTTATTGTCTTTGAGTAAGGCGAGAATGGCCGTATCATCAGAGTATTTTAAATACTGGGGCTGATGCTGTCATTGGTGTAAAGTGTGAACAGAACAGGACTTAGCACGCAGCCCTGTGGTGCTCCTGTGTTGATGGTAAACTAGCATATGAGGTATCAGGTAAATTACCTGGATGGGAATATTGAGGTGATACAACTTCTGGATCATCAGGTGTCTCTGTATGAAACTAAAGGCATAACTGAAGTCCACGAAGAGTATCCTGGCAAAATGGCCTGGAGAATCCAGGTGCTGAAGGAGGAGATGCAGCAGGCAAGCAAGAGTTCAGTGGGCCATGGTATCTTGGGAACAGGGATTATGGCAGTAAGATAGGCCTTACTAAAAAGTGAATAAAGTAAAAGCTCTTGGACTCTATGGGTCAAAGTCCCAGTGTCAAAGTCAAAGTCTTTGGTTGAGATTCAAAACTTTTGTAATTCAGATTCTTTTGATTCACTTCAATCACAGTGAGGTAGGTGTGGCAGTGGTGATGCATCTCCAGAGTGACCTCCTTATTAAATTCATACGCCACCATTGCATGTCATTAACTTATGTTCTCTCTCTCGTAATAATGCTTCATCCTCTCTCCCTCCCTCTCTTATTTTCTGCAGGTATCCTCGGCCTTATATGTTCCAAATGTGCAGTTGCTGTCCCAATCATCCTGCCCACTGTTTTGTTGCTGCCTGTTGTTGTTGTTTTTTTGTGTCTTGTTGTTCCTTTCTCTCTTTCTTTCCACTCACCCCAGCCAGTCAAGGCAGATGTTCGCCCACTCTGAGCTCGGCTGAAGGTTTCTTCTATTTTTCCTCTCCACTGTCTCCTAGTGTTTGCTCAAGGACTATTTGTTGGGTGTTCTTTGTAATACCATACAGAAATAATGTTCTTATGGTCTTATACATTAGTTGTTGACATGAATATAGAGCTGGGAAGGTGACCAAAACTGATCCAAGCTAACAACAGCAGTTCAGGAAGTTAAATTAAACAGCGTTACTAACTAATATCTCTTCTTCTCTGCTGCATGATTTATTTTGTCTGTGCAGTTATGAAATGAACAAGAATCTTAGCAAACATTATTTTCTTGATGAATAGATAATCACCTCCCTCAGACCCTAAACACACTGAAAAATGTTGAGATTTGATCTGATTTGACACAGATCAGACTGAGCTGAACAGAGACTGGAAGCAAATATGTCTCACCTTATTTTACACAAACATAAAGGAAGTAAGAAGTGAATTTGGTTTGACAGCACCTTTGGTTCCCAAGTCTTGAAAGTAGTGAGATGTGACAAACCAGGTTGTGTATCCTGACTATGTATCCAGTCCAAATCATGCAAATCTGGATGTTGGACTCCGACAAACATGATCCTGGTAATTTACATATGTGGCATCTAGATGTATTATTTTCATGTAAACAACATCCACTGATGGACTCATTTATGTTGTCCTTCCTTCCATAATATATATATATATATATTTACAAAATGTGTATTTGCTTAAATTATGTGCAATACTGTAATTGTTTAAAAACTATTTATCATAAGAATAAACAACAAATGTATTAGTTATTACTGTTATGCTTGTGCCACATACTCCCCCTGTATTTGCTGTTCAATACATTGTATCATTTTATAGACCACTACAGTGTTTTCTCACAACTCGCCTGTTGCCCTTGAATAGCCCACTCCAGAGACTTTCTTCCATCTTCTGCATCACTCACTCACCTGAGCCCTTCAACGCCCCTTTTACAACTATTATTTGCTCTTATTTTGCAATAAATCATTTGAAATTGCCTGTGGTGGTTTGCACTCATTGAGTACTAAAAAACCTTTCAGGTTGAGTTGGTTTGTCCCGCTAAAAGGAGACGACCTAAATACTTCTAGACATACTGGTGTGAACTTACCAAATTGGCTGAAGGCTTAAAGAGTGGATTGCAGCACCATATCCAACTCTCTTCATCCCTGAGCATGACCTGTACAACCATACTTGCAAATATGTTCACTGTTTTTTATGTTTTGTTTAATGTTCACACAAATATGTTGATACAAGACTGTGGTCACGCTATCTATTTGTATCAATAACTTAATTACAATGTCTCTTTTGTTCATCTGTCTTTGTAAAAAACTGAACTGATCCTTTCTGAGTTTAACAAGTTTAATCAATGATGACAGAAATGTTGCCCTCACAATCTCTTTCGTTACATGTGATTTCATGAATTTATTAGAAAGAAGAATTGCAGTGCATTATGATTATTTTTAGTATATATATTATATATTATATATAAGGCTAAGTTGTTTAATCACAAGAAACACATCTGTATGTATGTCCTTGTCATGTATTGTACAATGGCATTACCAGTCCTATAAAGGACAGTGGTGGATCCATGGCTGATGTTTGACCACCACACTCACCAGAGGGTTAGTCTGAACCTGTCCAGGGCCACAGTTGTACTGGGGACCCTGTATCACAGTGTTGTAGTGTCCTGGCAGCGCCTTTCTTCTACACTGTTGCCACATGTACTATAGTTAACATATTTGTACAATAACTTAGTGTTAGTGTTTAGTGTTATATACCATCAATAATTCTAGAAACCTTTGAAACATCTTGTGAGACAGCACTGCTGCTGCTCATGACCTTTTCTACACACTGTGTCAGTCAGTTCATGGCACAATAGAGCTACACTGATAAAAGATTTTGTCTGTTTTGACATCTCCTTTTTTAATTTTTACAATATTTATACTTTACGAGGGACTTAAATCTTCAAAGTAAACTTATGTTTAACCCAAGATCTTGAAAGCACTGGATCATCTGATGGTTTTTTTATTGAATTCAGCAGCAAAGCAGTAGGAGTGTAGGTCTGCAGGCTAATAGATGTCTAAATAAAACTATATTACTCTGTAGTGTCACAGGACAGGGTGACTGAAGTCTAGAACACGTTTTATACTATTAAAGTAGTGGAAACTTATTAGAGAAGGTATATGAGCTGTATGACACATCACTTAACTATAGCTTATCCACTTTGTGTCCCTTCCCATTTCAGCCCTGGCACTAAGAAAACAGAATGACAGTGGTATCAATATTCTTATCTGTCAACAAGAAAGCAAAAGGTGTATTCCCTCAAATGATTATTCATTATTTTACTTACTTAGTTGCCTGGAATGCATGTAAATACTTCTGTCCATCTTGTGGTCTTTACATCTGGTAAGGAATGAGCATTACTTCTTTGTCAGTCTTCAGACGTTTTATAGATAG
The DNA here is from genome assembly GCA_900302695.1 of Helostoma temminkii. Classification (NCBI taxonomy): domain Eukaryota; kingdom Metazoa; phylum Chordata; class Actinopteri; order Anabantiformes; family Helostomatidae; genus Helostoma; species Helostoma temminkii. The sequence goes on from OMLM01008502.1 coordinate 41,367, forward strand.
ACTGGGACAGACAAAGGGCAAAACCAAAAAACATATATATATATTTTTTCTGCCCCTTTTCTACTACTAAGTGAATAGACACAACAAATACATTAAAATGCAGTTTGGTATTTTCTCAGAACGGCGGCTTATGTTTGTTTCTGACTGCAGTTTCAGTTGTAGCTTCTTTTTACACTATGCAGTTATTATTTTAAAATATGTTAAGGGAGGCTGTGTTTATTTTGTCAGCCTAACACTGCTGTGTGTGCGCTGTGACATAAAGCAAATTCTCACTCTGCACTAAATTAACATCAGCAATTGCAAAATGAAAAATCACATTTGTTTTCTACCAAATTACAGAACCAAGAGATTTTCAGAAGACTGAAAAAAACAATAATAAGACTTAGCATATCGAAGATGTGTAAATATATAGGTGCTGACTGAATTTTTATAAATGAAGTTGAAGAAGATTAATTTTATCATCACTAGAGCTCTCTAGAAATCAGATCCGTAAAGGGGAAGGATGAGCGCATGCGCTCCACCTTCTCATTCGCTGATTTGGTCTGAGAAGTCGGTTGGTCGTCTTTTGAAATATAGACGATCTTTGTTTAGAGGAAACGCAGACACAAACATGGCAGACACCGCGGCTAAACGTGAAGTTGACAATGAAACAGAAGAATTTGCTCAGAAAACCAAGAGGGTGAAAGCTGACGATGAGAATGGCCGAGGAGAAGCTGAAGAGGAATCTAAAACAGAAAATGTGTTGTCTGCTTTCCAGCTCACCGCCGTTTTGAGTGATTCTGCTCGGGAGAAAAACATTTTCATCCATGGGAAGGTATGTAACGATAAGTTCGCTAATTTAACTCCAGGTAGTTGGTTAAATATAATATTTTTTGTGTGTTGGAAGCAGCTCGGAGCAATTGCAGTGACAGAAAGCGTTTCTGTACTTGAATTCATTCAAAGTGGTGTGTGTAGTTCTGTGAGTCGATGGATTTAAGACCGACATCCGGTTTGTTTTTCCAAAATAAAGGATGGTTATAAGTTTATTTTGCTCCACAAATACACTAATCGGATTAGTTTTATAAGCCATTTTAAAGTAGATAATATAGATACATATAGACACATTAATTGTGTACTTTTACTGACTAAAACATAATTTTAAAGTTAAAATATTAATTACTAATAAATTAGTTGTCTCTTTTCCTCTGAAGTCTACTGTGCAAATTGAATAGTTATTTCCAGAGTGTCTTCAACAACCTAAAATAAAACTAAAGTGACTCAAAGTATAGCAGGAACGCTATACGTTTTGTATATTCTGTACAATAATACTGTTCATCACATCATCACCAGCTTGCTGATCAGGAGGCTGTGGTTATCCTGGAGAAGACTCCCATCAGAGAAGACACCCTGGCTGAGATTTTCAGTGGTTCCAGGCTGACGCTGGAGATGAAGAACGACATCTACAGCACCTATCGACTCCAGGCTCCTCCTCACCTCAATGGTTTGTACACTGACTGTACAGTTTTTGTATCCATCAACCACTTTGGCCAGCAAGAGGAACATTAGGTAGCCGGTGCGTTTCTGTTTTGCAGAGATTAAGACAACAGTGGTGTGTCCGGCCACAGAGAAGCATGTAAACAAATACCAGCGTCAAGAGAGTTTCCTGGTGGAGGAGACATGGGAGGACTATCAGTCCATCACTTTGCCATACATTCAGGAGCAGAGCTTCAGCGTGCAGGTCAGTGTACTGACGTCGTCTCCTTTAGTACAAAATCCACCTTTGAATTTGCAACATTAACTGTGTGTTTTTCGTGACCTTGACACTTCAGTGGGTACACAATATCCTGGAGAGGAAGGCTGAAGCTGAGAGGATAGTTTATGAGGATCCAGACCCAGAGGTTGGCTTTGTCCTTCTCCCAGATTTCAAATGGGACCAAAAACAGGTGAGAGCACAGGAATATAGACCATGAAGAAATACAAAAGAAATACAAAAAGTATAAGTTTTCTTTCTTGTGTTTTTATATGTGTATACTCAGAACTTTACATCTGGCATAGCTAAGTATTGTCTTGCTGATCAGCAAACAAACATCAAGAGCACAACTTCAGACCTTGTCTATGCTGTAGCAAAGACAGCTGTTGACATTTGTATAATTACAGAAAATTTTTCTTTTCATCAGCATAAAACATTCCTGCCAGCTAACAATAGCTTTATTATCAACAGGACACTCATGTAGGGTCTTAAATAGCATTGTGTGTTTTTGACAGATTTCAGAAAATGCCATGTGGCAGTAACTTCTTCTAATCTAATCACAGTACGAGACACAAGAAATTACACAACTAGCAACAGCTCATATGTAACACCAGTTCCAAAAAAAAGTTGGGACGCTGTGTAAAACCTACATAACAACATAATGCAATTATTTCCAAATCTCAAGCGAGATGTTTAGTGTTTAAACGGGATAAATGCACGATTTTCACCAGGCAGTTTTGGACACCCTTTTTTTTTCTTAATAAATGAAATCATCATTTAAACACATCCATCCATCCATTTTCTTTACCGCTTAGTCCCCGTAGGGGTCACGGGTGCTGGAGCCTATCCCAGCTGTCATGGAGCGAGAGGCAGGGTACACCCTAGACTCATTTAAAAACAGATTTTTGTATTTAGTCAGGTTATCTTTGTATAAAATAAAAATTTGTGACAAGTGTGACAAATATGCAAAGAAATAAAAAATCAGGAAGCTGGCAAAAACTTTTTGTTTTGGTACTAACAATGAACATAGTCAACTGTGATATCCAAAAATAAAGAAGAAGCCACAGATAAACATGAAC
>OMLM01008502.1:54658-71400 GCA_900302695.1 Helostoma temminkii
CTCCTCTTTATTGCTTCATCTCATGCCCATTCATGGAATTGTGAACACGATCTTTTAGTCTTTTAGTCACGTGTAGATGTGGGTGTTATTTATTCATTTATTTGTATTTTAATAGAGGCTGTTGCCATGGTTGAAAAACATGTAACATCTCATACTTCATGCTGTCTAAACTGTTAATAGTAACACAGTCCGATAATTAAACTATGTATTTCTGCAAATATTGACTGTAATAGTAAATCTTTTCTTTTCGTGCATTGATTTTCTTTCTTTTTTTGGCCTGTAGGGAAGTTTCCCAGAGTTGACACTGTCTTTTGTTGCAGCAGCCTAATCAAATTGTTGTTTGTCATTGTTTATTCAGAAAACTGTTGGCTGTTAAGTGTGTGACTCAGAGCTGATTGACTGAGGTGACTTATTATATACTGGAAGTGAGTAATTACTCAGAAATTCCCAGAACTAAGATTTGGTTTTGGTTAATACAGGAGAATAGTGTGGATAATCATGATTTCCTGTAGATCTCTCTCCCGCAGGTTCTTTTGTTGGTCATCTACTGTAATGACTCTGAATGCATCTGACTTTTTTCATTTAGATTTGACTAGATTTTTTTCTTTTATGGCTTATGGCCATTTTCAGTGATTTTAGTGCTTTGAATTAGCTATATATAGGACTCTGGGCTTGGCACTGTATGACTGGACCACAGAGGGCTACAATAATGATTGCCTTTAGCATTTTTTCTACAGTAGTCGCTTTTTTTGTACCAGAACTGAGTATGTGTGGTTTTGAGCACACTGATACCCCTTCCACTTGCTCTGTGTCTGTCCTTTCAGTGTCATGGCATGATGAACAATACAAGCTTTTATGGCACACTCAGCAGAGTTGACTTGGATGAACATTTTGTCTGTGTGTATGACATAGAGAAAGAAAGTGAATGAGGAGGAGAGAGGATGAGCTGCAGGGCAGCTACACATGGATTCAAGTGAAGAAGTAAAACTGCCTAAATAGTGTGTTTGCAGTGTAAACTCCAAACGTTAGCAAGCCTGGCTATCTATCTTACTACCTACTGTGCTACCTACAACTGCTACTGTAATTGTAGTAGAAACTGTCCTAAACTAGTCAAGTGTTAAGTCCAATCATTTGGAGAGTTGGAGTTTTCAAGAAAGTTGCAGTTGCACAGTTGCAGATTCACAGAACAGATTTTAAAACAGATGTAAAAAAGAAAAATTTGTTTGAGTAGTAAATCTGCTTCTATTTCTGTTGGAGCTGGATGAGAAGGGACAGACAGCAACAGTGGCGTAATTGGTCTTAGCTCAAGAGCAGGGCAGAGCACGAACAATTATCACAGGAATATTAGTATTGACTTTATTTTTACACAAATCAGACAGGTCTACTTTCAGGTGACCAGTGGTATAGAACTCTACAGCATAAAGAGATGGCATCAAATCTGACAACAAGTGTGGTTTTCACCAGGCCCCATCTTCCCTTGGCTAACACATTATGTAACCACAGTAAGTTGAGTTTGTTCAGCAGGAATGGTGATGCAGCTGTGAATGAATGTGCAGAGTGACTGATGAGGGTGTTTGGTCAGTTTCTGTCTTGAGTCCATGTAAGGCCTGTTGCTAAGAGCACAGCACCATTTCAAACAGGAGCAGAAAGGAGATGGAGGAGAGAATGTGACAGAGGAGAGCTGGAAGACAAAAGAGGCCCCAAACCCAAAAGAATGTTTTCCAAATTGTAACCATACCGGGGTAAAAAAAACTGTGGAGCTATTTGGACAATGGGCATGGTTTTAAATCTTAACTCTACTGAGAATTTGAGTGAGTTAGTACTGTTTCTGAATTAGTTTGGTTCTGTCCAGTTTAGGAATAAATAAAAAAGAAAGATCAACATTGTGACTTTGCAGAGAGCCTTCCTAATATCAGATTTATGTATACCTAAAATTAATCAGGAATGAATATATGTGAATATATATTTGTTACAACAAATTATTATCCTGTCTCACAACACTTTTCATTAGAGGATCCTGTTTTTTACCTTGTTTTTAAGGGATTACTGCAGTATTAGTTTAGATTAATACCATCAGGCATGCTGGGATACGAAGCTAAGCTTTCTTTGGTTTTGTTTTAAGCACTTGTTTGTCTGTTGCATTGTACTTGGTGTTGTGTAGTGTTTGTTTCCTGTTTCCCTCCTTTATTAATTGCATGTTATATGATCCACATAGACTGGTATACACTGGACTCAAATCAAAACACTTTTCATTTAACCAGAATTGAAAGGAGAAGTAACAGATGGTATTGCTCAGATGGTTAGTCAAGTACAGTACAAACTAAGGGAACTGCAGTATTACTCCAACATTGTTCCTACATCTGATAACCAGGGTAACAGGTTTTTGCCAGCCCTTATGAATTGTTGATAGTAACCAAATTATGTTTTTCATCAACTTAATGGATATATGCCATATGTGACAGTGAAAAGCTGTGATAAGGGTGTGGTTTCAACAAGTAAACCTTCACTCGTCAGTATAGTGTTTAATGAGCAATATTTATCAAGCCACACAAGATCACAGTTAGTGATCGGCACACCTGTTTTTTTTTTCCTTCAGTTAGTGTGTTACATTCCCATCCAAAGTCATCAGAACCTGCCACCATCTCAAACACTGAAAGCATTGGTCACACAGTCTGATAAATGTATTTTGGGTTCTGACCAGATCAGTAGAGCTAGTAGCTCATTCTGCACTCAAGACAGACTAATTTGGTGATTTGTACTTTGCACAACAAAGGCTGTTCGGGTTGATTCATCTATATTCTCAAATCTCTTTTGGATTCCATGGGAAAGTTCAAATAATAACAAGGGTTTTAGTACACAAGTGCAATTTAATTAACCATTTTCTTCTTAGTCAACATAATACATGTTCCCAGTTAGGTACATGCAGTTGGACAAGAGCGATGGACAGGGGATAGTTATATGTAGAGACAGAAATAAACGAATTAAAAACTGTGGGGGTGGAGGGAATAATGAAATGTCGGTGTGTAGCTCTGTTATCTGCCCACATTCTTTTATATATTTCTCATATCCTTTTATGGCCCTTTGGCTCAAAGCGAGCGTCTTCAAGTAATGGAGATTGCTTGGACAATAACAAGGCGCATGTAAAAGCTTTTAAATGTGGTCTGGGAAGACAGTAATGGGAGAGTGACTTTTTTACATGCTGTTCCCTATTAATGTTTCATTAGAGGACACATGTCTACATATATGGCAAGATAGCAGAATTATTTGCATTTTTTCTGTTTGCTGTTGAAGTTGGTGTTATTTCAGGAGAACTTTCTGACAAAGCTGTAAAAAGCCAGTAAAATAGATTTTTAAAACAAGTTCATGGAAAGAATAGTGTAGGTCATCTGTGTTTCTCCTTTTATTTTAAAGTACTTGAAATAATTCTTCATCATGTTTATCATGTATTAATCTCATTTGTAATTATGAAGTTGTTTTATCTGATGCAAAAAGAAAAAAAACACAACAACACATCAGGATTAGATATGAGCAATCTGCTACTAGACCAGGGGACCATTCAAATTTGTTCATACTGGATATTTTGAATAGGCTCCAGCCCTAAAACAGGCAGCATTCATTCTTCTTTATAGTTGTTTATGACTGTTTCCCTGTATTATCAAAATTTCCTTACAAAACTTACTTCCTTCCAGAAGTTGATGAAAAAGTTTCTGAAGAACTGACAAAGTTATAAAAGGTTTCTTTGGAAGCTATAGATACGGTATTGGTGGATTAGAGAGATTTGGACCACTTTGATTTCTTGTAATTTCATAATCACGGATACCTGAAGCTCTTGGCAGAGCATGCTGGCGCACAGCAGAGCAGGGAATGTAGTGGATGAGAGTGAATTGACTTCAAGTCTTATTCTAGTGCTAGCTTCAGTTGCATAAGGTACATCTACTGCTGCTGACTCACCAAACATTGATATCAGATTACAACGTACTATTTATTAGACCAAACCCATCACTTGTGAATATTACTCTGTCAGAGTGGATGTTGTCAGTATACTAATCCACATTGTATACTGTACATGAAGTAGTCATTTGAGATATATGCTGCTTATGTCTGTTCATACAATGCAACACGCTGGGCTGCAGCTATATGTGTACAGAGTGATTCCTAGCTGCAGGCAAGTCATTTCAACTGCCTGGAAAAATCCCTTTTACTCTGTTGCTATTCTTCCTTGATTCATTTCTACTTCTCTGTCTTTGTCTGTCTGTAGAAATTGAAGGCTTGTGGCTCCCTATAGACCCACTAACATCATATTACAGAGGCCAATTCATCTGCATTTCCTCTGCTTGGCCTCTCATCTCCTCTTGCTATGCAGAGACTCAAGTTCAAGACCTGTTTTTGTATCTCAGATGCACTATACGGGAATAGATTGTTGAATTTTCTGGCCAAAGTATTTGATTGGTCTTTTTAGTTTCCCACATGGCCCTCATTTGTGGTGTGTTGATGGTGATCCTTGCTACTGAAACAAGAGTCTAAATACTGTAATCAGTTTTAAGAGAATCCAGATTAGTAAACCCTCCCAGTGATCATCTCTCTTGTCTTCACCTCAAACATCTGGATCTTTTTTAAATGTTTCTTGTTTTCAAGACATAGTTTATCAAAGGGAAAAGTACTCTGAGCAGATAAAATGTCAGATCATCTAGAGTAGGTTTACTTCAGAGGGTCAAATGAGCGATAGAAAACAGAATTTCGTTCACAAATGCTGTTGGCTTGTTCTGCTCTAACAGCTTTCACACGACTTGGGTTTAGCATTGCTTTGCTGTGTACAAGTGCCCAGAACAAGGGCTTGTTCTGTTTGCCTGCTGGAAAATCATTACTGTAAATTAATCACGTTATCTAAGGGAGAGAGTGCTACGTGATTGCTGAATTAGTCACTCATAGAGCCACTCAAAATCAGCAGCTGTAGGCATCAAAGGTGTTTTACTCAACAATGTCAAAATATCTTGCTTAAAGGCTGAGATGAACAGAAAATTTGTCCTTTGCTAGCCTCTTAACCTCTGTCCCTGCAAGTGATTGATTGTAATTCTCTTTTTCTGCTGTCCCTAATTGCTGTTGTAATGTAATCAGGTTCATATTAGCCCTGTTTAGTGTTGGTGCTACAGAAGGATTAGGTGTGGCATGGATTTGTGTTGTAAAAGCCTGACAGGGGACCTACAACTCTCAGTTACTAGATTAGATAGTTGAGATAGATTCAGAAATGTGAACAGAAGCATGAATCTATCTTTGACGTCAAGTCAGACATCAGTCCAGACATCTGCATGTCTGTGTTGATGAGCCAATTAGTCAACATCCTTAAGACTGTGGTGCTGTGGGTCTGGTAACACTGGTTCTATTCAGGGATTAAGACCGGACTAGACTGGATTTGTTTTACTTTAGAAGGACCGGAACCACATGAGCTCAGTATTTATTTCTACCCATCAATCAATGGAGCTTTATGATTTTCTGCAACATGTACTGAGATGTAGTTGTACTTTTTTCTCCCCTGCTAATCTGCACAGTTCCTAGATAAAGGCTATTTTTACCATGTAGGCCTGAACACTGTTCAGTTCAGTGCTGATGGATTTGTGTTGTCTGGAGTTGGACTGATTTCTGTCTACATCAGCTGGACTTAACTTACAGCACATGGCACTGTGTGTGTGTGTGTGTGTGTGTGTGTGTGTGTGTGTGTGTGTGTGTGTGTGTGTGTGATGGTGTTTGTTATGTAGTTTGGCAAACCAAGTGAGGACATTTTGCTGGTCCTAATACAACTGAAGGGCTGCTTGAGGGTTAAGACTAGGTTTTAGGTTTAAGGTTAAAATCAGGTGTAGATTAGGTTTAAGATAAGTGTTAAGGTTAGGCATGTAGTTCTGATGGCTAGGGTTAGGGTTAGGGGCTAGGGAAGGCATTATGCTAATGGAGAGTCACAACAAAGCTAAAAATACAAAAGTGTGTGTGTGTTGTGTGTGCTCGCTTCATAACATAGATTCAATGTCATGGACAAATATGGACATGTTATCTTCTGTGTGTGTGTTTCAGTGCGTGCTTAAAGTTTGTAGGTGTTAATGAGTTTATTTCAGCTGTCTAATAAAGGCAGACCCTGTATTGCTCTGAATACCACTATGTGCTAATCCACTGTTATGTAATAAGGCTGATCCACACATGCACTCATACTCTCTCATGCACAGACACACACTTACTGGCTTCCAAATAAAGCTAATTACGTGCCTCAGAGTGTTTACACTGAGTGCAACGTAATTCTGCAGAAGGATTAGTACTGGGAATAAAACAAAGTTAATAAACACCTGCAAGAAAAAGTACAAGTCATAGAACAATCCAAAATAAAAAAAGGTCCATTATGTATGTTTGCGATACAGAAGTTTATGATGGTTACATGTTTTGAAGGAAGGAAGGAAAGAATACTTACACTAGTTAGCAGCCTTGGCATTAGCCACTCCAGAGACAAGGGAACCAAAAACTGATTTCCAGGTAGCAGACTCACTGCAGGACTTTATTATTGCCTGGACTACACAGTGCTAATTAGGTTCTCTGTGGATTTTAATGTATGATACTTTATCTTGAAATCTGTAAATAAATTAGCTATCATCTGATTTGTTGAATAAATTACTAGGCTTTTACAGTCTGAAATCCTGAAAGGTAAGAAATGTTAGCTAACTATCTCATTTGTGACATTATTAAAAAACTTTTTAACTGTTAGTGGTCATATATACCCCAGACTGTCATTATTTAGATTCAGACTTTGGTTAGAAAATCATGAAGAGCTTTACATCAAATTCACCACTTTGTTTGTTTTTGTTGACTTTTTACAGACCATTTGTTTGCTAATTATATGTGTGTGAAAATAATTTCACTAACAGCTTATTACCATCTTTGGCTGAAAACATCACCTCTGTAATTGTATGTTTTTACTTTTCGTCTCTCGTCTTTTTAATTCTCTTCTGTTTATCTAACTGGCTCTTCTTTCCGTTCATGCTGCTCTTTCCCACAACCCCTCTCTCTGACCCTTATCCATCTGTCCTTTTTTCTCACTGTCTTCTCTCCCACTCCCCCTCCTTCTTTATTTATGTGTCCCTTTCTCATCCTCATGTGCTTCTTCTCTCTTGCTGTCTTTTCAAATCCATCTTTCTGCTTGTTCTCCTGTTTTCCTTTTCCATTCTTCTACTTTCCTCGTCATCCCATATCCTTCTCATAGATGAAGCGGGGAATGACACCAGGGGCATCTGGCTTTGGAAGTGGGCGCAGGTCAGTCATTTTGACCCCTGAATGACGGTTGAACCCGACAGGAAGAGTTTGACGATTTGAAAGTGTTTAGTCTCATTCTTGCCAATAATAACTTACTGTAACATAGCTTAAGTTTAATCAATAGTTTCTGCATGCCCTCTGACCAATTCACTACGGATGCACACTCTATTCATAATACAAACGGGATCCGTACACAAACATGTTCCACATGCACTATAGAACATAGTAGCATCTCTGGATAGTAGCAACAGGAAGATGTTTAGTATTAGACTGAACTGCATAAGTTAAAAAATAAAAAGTATGTGTAGCTGCTTCACAAGGACACTGTCAAATATATTAGAAAAAAGTGTTACATAGCTTTGTATCTCAAAGGCTGAAACAGTTTTCTGTTTTCTTTTTTTGGCACAGTTAGTGAACAGGAAACATACACAGATGAAGGATATATGAATTGGCCTTCAGATAATGTTAAATAGTCACAAATAAAACTGCTTGTAAAACATGCTGACTGTGCTAACTAAGGTAAACATACTGCTGACTTCAGCTCTGCACTATATACACTGACTTAAGCAAAAGCATCTGTCATTTGTGATATTTGATCAGTGACGATGCTGTGACCTTAGCATTAGCAATCATATTGCAGCATGCCACTAAAAGACTTTCTAAAAGAATTTCACTAACTGATACATTTATTATTTTTTGCCAAATATACAAATGTTTAACATCTTAATAGTTCCTCTATCTATTTATTGTGATACTAGGTTTTCCACCTTACTGATAGTCCTGTGGTGGTGGTGTTTAATCAGGTTTCCCTTCACTCCCCAGCACTTCATTGTTTCCTGTGTTCATATCAGAGACCGCATGCTTCATGTCTGTGTTTATCACTTTGTTTCTGTCTGTGTATCTGTTTCCTAGAGATGTTATTAAGCCTCTTGAATCTGTGTGTGTGTGTGTGTGTGTGTGTGTGTGGTGAACTCTTTGCTGAAGTGTTTTCCTGAGGCATGAGACAGGAAATTGATCAGTCCAGCTCTGTCAGCTGCAAACATAATAAGAACAGTCATGACAGCATGTGCATTTGTGATGCAATGATGCAAATATAACTGTGTAAACACCATTTTTGATGGTTGTTAAAGTAGTGATATCACAGGCTTTACCTGTAGATCATGATAAAGGGAAAGATGGCCACGCTGATCATTTTCATGACTGTAACAAAGCTTAAGTTGATGACGATAATAGCTAAGGTTTACGTAATAATGACGAAAGGCCTCCAGCACGTCAACAAACTGGAATTTTCCATTTGTTTCTATAATATAAACTCTCTGTAAACACAATTGACAAGAAGCTCTCCAGCTGCTTCCTTAATGGAGGGAGAGAGACTGTTCGCTCAGGCAGCAAACATGGAAAACATGGCCGTCTTGTAAACTTGGAGTAGAAAATGACCAAATTTCTCCACATATTAATACACTTTGTATTTTAGTGTCATGCCAAAACAATCTCAAATCAAGGTTCACTTACCAGCTTTTGCTGGAATTATGAATTATATTACATGGTCTTTATAAGTGGATGGAGTTTGCTCAGTTGTCATGGAGATGTATGTGTTGATACACAAGCTCAGTGGCACTTTTGATTTTATTCACAGGAGTTCAAGGACTCCTCATCTGTGTTGGCTTACAGTTATACAAAGTATGTTTGACTTGATCCCACAGTCACCTGTTATGCAACAGACATATATTAATGTATTAATCTGTTCCGCATCCTAATCATTTCGCTTGGCTGGTTCATCACCACTGTAGTAACTGTCCATTGAATATGAAGTTATAACCAGGAAACATTAGTTTAGCTGAAGTTAGCAGGAAAAGACTTGGCTCTGTCCAAACACTTTCAGAAATATGGGTACAGACAGGGTCCATACAGGAACAGTAAAGTTGCAATATTACAAGTACCAGTTTTTTGCATGCTACATGAACATTAATTTCTGTACAGCCACAGATTACGATTGTCATACTTTATTTCATTACTGTACGTACATTAGAATCAGTTTTTCAGTTATTCAGGTTTTTTCTTCAGGTCTTTCCATCTTTAGATTATGTTTAGATGTAAATACCCATTCATTTGTAACATTTAAAAAAATGCTTGTAATGCTATAATTTTATACATATTTATTTTAAGAGAACTTCAACGATTTCCAACCAGAAAAGTTACTTGTTAGAGTGTAACATAGAACAAATATAAGCATTGTAATAAGACATTCTCCTGTAGCATGCACACTGTACACAGTCATAACATTGTTCATTTATTTTGCCCATATTATCATTTCAGATGTCTGTCTTATTATATTGGTCACAGCTCATTGTAAAACCTATATTTTTTTAGTCATATTTAATTTAGTCAATCTCATGAAGTTATTTATTACAAATTGTAATGAATTTATGTTATCATAGAAATACATAATGGACAGAATTTGGTATGAAAGTTTTTTATTAGAAATTCATTTATTATCCACACCAATGACAAGGTCAGGCAGAAGATGCTCCAGTCTCTCTACTCCATAATCCTATGATCATGATCACAAACTTTGTGAAAAATGCACTGTAATGAAATGAAACAAATAAAAAAACTGCACAGTAAATCTTGTGCTGTCAGCACAGACCTAATTAGATCTGGGAGTAAAATACAGAGTGTAAAACCCAGTATGAGAGAACTAACTGGTTAAGTATGGTGCTGTTTAACTCTCACATGGCCTCAATCGTCCCAGAGAAGGATCATTAATAGTTTGTATTAGAAACTGCCTGCATCTGCATCATCTGGCTGCAAGAGTTTGGATCAAGTTTTAATAACAAACTGACATTTATCTCAAGTCACACTGCAAGTGTACAACTGGTAGTTGCCCATTGATTGTAGGGTTGGCGGTTCGCAACTCCACTGCTCCTAGCCATATGTCGTACTGTCCCCAGAAAAGAAGGTGAACTTCCAGTATGTGCAGAACACCGCACAAGCCAGTGCACTGTGAATGCCAGCTGCCAAGCCCATTGCAAATGGGTCCTCTTAGTCATAATAGGCACAAATTAAACTGTAATCGCATCGTAATCCAGCAAACCTAACCACATTTGAAGTGGAGAGTCTGGCATATGAAAAAAAATTGAACCCACTGGGCTGACCATTCAGTATCATGATTTATCAGACTACTAGATTTGTGTTGTGTTAGGGTGATCTTATTATGTTTTCTTTTGTGTTTTATCAAATTCAGTTGTCCACATAAAGATCGTTTCAGAATAGAAAACTGTGGTTGGAAATAAAAAATACATTTTAGGTTCTTATAATCCTTTTTTTTTTCTTATGAGCAAATTATGACATCTCATATGACTGCTCATCATGACCCTCTCTCTGTCTCAGCAGTGACAGGGCTGCCATGGCTTCAGGACCTCCAGATGTGATGGCCAATCAGGAGCCTGCTGAGGTTCAGGAAGAGTGCTCAGGTACCTGACTGATTAAGTGTTCTTTTTAAGTTTCATTGAATAATAAATTTTGTTCATTATTATGTATTCAATGCCCTTCTTCATTGAAATCATTTGAAAATTTTGCTTTGCAATTTACATAGTTTTGCTTGAGTTTGATCGCATCTTTACAGCATAGATCCAATTCATATTCAACACTTGTTTGTCCCTACAGACTATTCATAGAATTATGAATGCAGAGTTTGCATTTTGTTTGAATTTTTATAGTGCTTCAATTTTAGAAATTTGGAATACCCAAGACAAATTATTAATGCAGATGAAAACAGACATTGATGAAGTGTAAAATTATTTAAATGATAAATATCATACTACATTATTGGCAGTAAACACTGAAATTCATGTTGTCTGTGAAGACAGTTCAGTCAAGAAGACCAACATAAAGCCCAAGGATATGCAGCTATGAGCATGTTTTAATTGTAGGCTGCTTGAAAAGAGGTTTACAGTTCATCTTTCACCAGATATGAATGTGGTCATACACACTGTGACAAAACTGGAAAATCTCACAATGCTCACGAAAATAATGTGAAACTGGCTAAATTAATAATAAATAAAAATGTACTTAAAATCAGACATTGCTTTTAAGTTAGCATTTTAAAAAACAATCTAATGGAACTGCCCTTGACAAAAATGATACCTTTAACTTGTTGCACAAAACTTTTTGAGGCAATGACTGCAATTGAATGATTTCTGTAACTCTCATTGAGACTTCTGCACCTGTCAACTATTGGTTTGGCCCACTCCTCTTAAGCAAACTGCTCAGGTTTGAAGAGTGCCTTCTCCACACTGCATGTTTCAGCTCTTTCCACAGATGTTCAATAGGATTTAGATCAGGGCTCATTGAAGGTCACTTCAGAATAGTCCAGTGTTGTGTTCTTAACCATTCATGGTGTTTTTAGTGTTTTTTGGGTCATTATCTTGTTGAAGGACCCATGACCTGTGACTAAGACAAAGCTTTCTGACACTTGGCAGGACAATTTGCTCCAGAATGCCTTGATAGTCTTGAGATTTCATTGTTCCCTGCACAGATTTAAGACACATTGTGTCAGATGCAGCAAAGCAGCCACAAAACATAACCGTGCCTCCTCCATGTTTTGATGTGACTTGCAACTTGCAAGTTATTTGAACTGTGGTCCATGTGTGTAGCACACAACATGATACCAAACAGCACAGCGACTACTTTTCACCCTTTATATAAGCAGACTAACTGAATACAAGTTTGAAGAAATGTGATGCTAATTACAGGACACACTTTAGTTTATCATCTCTTTTTACGGGTAACATCATTTTTGTCCAGGCCAGTTTTATTAGTTTGTTTTTTAAAATGCTTCTGTTGAACTACAATTCAAAAGCAATTCAGATTTTCATCAATTAAGTTTTACGTTATTTCAGTGTCCATTGTTGAGTTTTCTTTCTTTAACAGAAGGGTACCTACAATTTTGTCCACATGTGTATAGTTTAATTTTAAGCTTCATAGATCAGTGTATTTTTGTTCTCATGGTTTGGTGTATGATGTATGACCTGGAAACGCAAACCTAAAGGTGGTCAGTGAAAACACTGAAAATTATTGCATTGTACGATAAATAAAGGTTTGGACATATTTACAAACCACAGCTGGTTAATATTGCATTTTTTGGGTTTGTAATTAAATTTACTGTGGTTTATTTAAATATACATACATTTTGCCAAAATAAATAAATAAAGTTAAAGTGGAAATAATAATAATAATGCAGCAGTGGAGCAGAGAAGATCAGGGCAGCTCAGCTGTAGTTGATATTGTTGTTGCAGGAAAGGAAGAGAGAAAGAACGCTACCATTATCTCTAATTCACAGAGACATAAACACACAGATGCACACTGTCTGTACAGATGGACAGCTGGACATATACTGCTGATGATATGATGGCACAAAGGAAGGAAGCATGTTGGGATGTATGTGGGTAAAGCCAGTACAGGAAGTTTTATTATAGATTGTAAGACACATTATTTGTATCCGAGCTTTAATCATAACCAGTATAAATCTATTATTTTTAAAGTTGTTGAAACAAGCAGACCATTGGTTCTCAGTTTGGTGAGTCAGTTCTATTTGACTTCACTAACAGAAATAAACAAACAAACACTAACTCCACAGATCATGACATCTGCTATTTACTGTATATCCATCTCAATGTGCTGCTCTTTACCCAGTGATGGTGCCAGAGAGACAGCTTATCTCTGACTGGTGTCTGGTAGAATGTGCTGTATTTTAATTGGATCAAGGGAGTGATGTGGAGTCTTTATATAGCAAATATGTAAGTTTTGGGCTTGCTTTCATTCTGTTTATCCGTCAGTTCATTAGCTGTACTGCTTATTCTGTTTAGGGCCTAGGGGAGGGTGCAGTAAAATCAGCTGAAACTGAGCAAGAGGTGGCATAAGTGTGTGAAAAATACATCTGTATGTTTTATTTAGTCAAGGTAAGACTGAGTCAAACTGAAATTAAAAATCATTTTTGCTAAGAAATTAAATACACTATGCTTGTTTGCACGACAAATGCACTTGCTACTGCACACAAAGAGAGATGACAGTAGGTTGACACCCAAGTTAATTTCAAAAGGAAAGGAAAGTGTCCTTTGTCTTCTGAATAAGTCATTAATACTTGCTTAGTTTGCCACAAACATTTAGCTAACTTGCAAATATTTGCTGTTGTGATATTAGCTACAGCAGCTAGAGATTGTAGCTTTCAGCTGCTACATCCTTCGTGCTTTGTTGCATGAACTGTACAGTAATTATGCCAGATCTGCACACTCTGGTTCTCATTTTACTTTGTATTTTGTGGAGGTTTGCCTATGTGGTTACATTACCATCTATTTGATAATCTAGTTGGATCAGCACTTTCCCCAGTCATTAACATTGTTTCTGTGGCAAAGCATTATTCCTGGTGTGTAACTCCTTCAGTTAGGATCTTTTAACTAACTGTACCTTGAAATCAGTCATGGTAGATACAGTACTTCTTGTTAGAGTAAATAAGTAGAATGTGTCACAGAATTGTGAGTGGGTTTTGGCGACAACTCCATGTTACTGGTGAGATGCAAGAGACAGCAATAAAGTTTAGAAAAGGCTTTATTATGAGGCGGTTGGAATAAGAGAAGCCCTGGAAACCAGCGGAGAGATCATCTAGTGAGTGATGGATTCTGAAAAAGATGGAGGATCTAGTTACCGGAAGTGATTGTTCTGGAGTGGTATGATTTCCTTCCAAAAATGGCTGTCTCCACAGAGATGAGCAGGTGGTTGAACAGGTGAGCTCCAGAGGAAAAAACTAACAAAAGCACTAGAGAAACAGATGGTTGGTGGTTACTAGATGAAAAGAACATAGATTATAGGGAGCCTAGAGAGCAGGTGGATTTCCCAGGTGCTGATGTCTTGTCCAATAATCTCACAATCTTTAATTTAGAATGCAGGTATTGGGGTGGTCCCAATCAGTCCAGGCACGTGACCTGTGGTCCCAACATAGGTCCAAAAACAGGTAACAAGCCAGTCCAGGGACATTCATGTAGGAGGTTTCCACAGAGAAAAGGCAACAGTCAGTAGTCCATATATATAAACTCCAAGATAATAAGCCGGTCCAAGGTCACACACATGTTTGGTCAAATGACAGGTAGCAAGACAGGGAGGATTCATAGGAGTGTAGTAATCAGAGTACTGAGCGTTATTAGGTAAAAAAGGGGTGACAGATCAGGTCAGAAGTAGCTCACAGTAGGAGGTCCATTTAGATGCAGGCAGGGTTCAGGTCAGGCCAAAGTCACAGCTCAATAACCAGGAAGACAATCAAAAATGCAGGCTGGATCATTGCTGTCACTGTGCAGTTGGCATCTATCTGGCAAGGGGTGGAGAATAATGGACCTGCTTAAATAGGGAGGAGCACAGGTGGTTTGGTTAGGTAATTACAGCTAATGAGTCAGGGAGAGGAGAACAGGAAGCAGACCAAATAAGGAGATTGAGAGGACAGACGGGCAGGGAGACTGGAGACTGTGACAGAATGGATCTTCTTGCTCCCCAATCATAGCCACACCCACCAGGCCATTCTGCTCATTATTTCTCAGCGCTCAACTCAGATTGCATCCACTACCCCCAAACTGATCCCACTCACTGCAAAAACAGGCACAAAATGTTTATATAATTAACTGTTGCTCTTACTCATAAGAGCTAACAATTCACAACAGCCGATTTTTGACTGAAAAGAACATTCTGAGTTGGGCTTGGGCATGTGTAAGACTTGTGGTGTCAACAGTACTAGAGCAAAATTGGAGCAAGACAGAAATTGAAAGGCGACCCTCCCTCCTTTTTATAAAAGCCACTCTGCGGTCTGTCTAAAATCTGCTCCCTCACACTCTGCCTAAATCCTCTGGATACATTGTGAACTTCTTAAAAGAGGCATTTTTGTGTTGGCACTGTGTTTGCCAACAAAGCTGGCTCTGGCCATGGTTTATTCAGATTTGACCTGCAACATAGGTCCCCAGATTGACGTTAAAATATCTTTTATCAAATACCTCTTTCAGCAAATACCAGGCAAAAAGCACCACTTTCAGTCACAAACATTTCCCTTACAATCTGTACCATTAGATAAATACATGATTACTACAGTTTCACTCCACTTCACCAACGTAGAAATGTTTTAGTTCCCTTCTCCTCCTGCTCCTGCTTCTTACCCTGTCCAAGACATTGTTTCCCTGTCAAAGGTCACCACCTTCTCATTGTTTTCAAGCATGAGGTCAAGCCATACTAAAACTGTCCTTAGACAATAATTAAAACGCCCGTGATGTTGTTCTGTGTACGTGTATGCAGTCATGTTTAATATAAAGTATATTTGGGAATTATTGTATCTTAACCCTACAATCACCGCTAGGCTACACTGACCTTCTATTGAAACGAGGCCTTTTTTCAACTCTCCATGAGTGTAGACCTTTAGCTTAATACTTTATTGTGCCTAAAATAGCACAATAAATGGCACTGTCGACTGGTGTTTCCCCCTGATTTTTCATCTTGGCAGTGCAGAAAGGCCTCTGAAGTGTCATCAGAAAGCATGTTGGAAGCTTGTCAAGTAAATAAAGCAGTTCACTTTAAGGTCCAGACAAAAGAGAGGAGAATTTACAGCCCCCTTTTCTTTTTTTATGGACACTGGTTAAAATAGTGCAGTTGCTGCTATGCTTATGCGCCATGCAGAAAAGACAGGCCATCGCAGAATGTCTTTTGAAGTTTTGCATTTAAAAATAACACATACAGAGTCTCAGAAGGAAAGAAAGCAAACTGCTTCCATGTAAAAAAACTCATTTTGGCAGGTGTTCCTAAGCAAACGAACCAGAAATGCTAAGCATCTTGGCTCGGCTACCATATTTAGATTCTAGACATTTTTCCGTCTTAATTTAGCTCTAACCAGAAAGTGTGTTTTTAGAGATAAGAAGGAATGCTTAAGGATTCCCCACTGGGAGAAGGACAAAAATGACACAGCTAGTATGAAAATAATGTTTTTAAGGTTTCTTCTGGGGCATTTATATGGCTCAGGGATGTGAATACTAAACTAGATCACAGTTAATTTATTTTGTCTTTTGTTAATGGCACAATATAGTGAAAATTATGTGTTAAATGTGTTGAGAATTGTACCTGCAAAATCTCAGTTTTTTTACACAAAAATAGAGTAACAGTGCTAACAAGTTAAATGCTAATGCGCTAGTATGCTGAGCTCAAGTGCAGCATCACAGAGTGCAAATATGTTGCTGTAGAATGTTTCTCTGTATAACCTCTTCTGAAGACAACCAGCAGCCCTTTAAGACAGGGAGAGAACCAGTGGACATTTCAAGCTCTGGCTGAGTACCTTGCTGACTGAAAGCAATGAAAGCAGTTTGTAGTTGTTTAAGGAGTTGTTAAAGAGTCAATTTTTCCATTGTGCTAATGGACGTACACTCACTAGGGGG
>OMLM01008505.1:0-15926 GCA_900302695.1 Helostoma temminkii
AGCCTGGTTCTGCTGGAGGTTTCTCCCTTTTTAAGAAAGGAAGAAACCTCCAGCAGAACCAGGCTCAAGGTAGGCGGCCATCTGCCTCGACTGGTCAGGGTGAGTGGGAAGAAAGAGAGAAAAGAACAGCAGAGCATACAACCAATAACAACAACAACAACAACAACATTCAACAGGCAGGCAGGTTGAATGGGCCAGCGACTGAACATCCGGAATACACAGCTTCAGGGCCGATGATACCTGCAGGAGGGAGAGAGAGAGAGAGAGAGAGAGAGAGAGAGAGAGAGACACACACACACACACACACACACACACACACAGCAGTCTGCTTATGTGCTTAGAAGAGAGAAAACAGAGGGTTAAGAGAACGAAAGTCATTAAATAACGCATTCCTTAGCTTTTCCCGTGATGAGGATGTTGAACTGGTTTGTGCCTCATAAATAATGTCTTTTATT
This sequence comes from Helostoma temminkii, assembly GCA_900302695.1. Lineage (NCBI taxonomy): Eukaryota > Metazoa > Chordata > Actinopteri > Anabantiformes > Helostomatidae > Helostoma > Helostoma temminkii. The sequence continues at coordinate 456 of OMLM01008505.1, forward strand.
TAAATAAAAAGTGTTTAATTAATGCGCAGATGCACGAATAAAAATACTTTAATATCAACAACGTGTTACTGTATTATAAATTATAATTAGAAAATATAATATTTGCTGTACTTAGCACACAATCAAACAAAGCATAGTTTCATTTTATTTTTTAAGACATTAAACAAAGGCAGTTTTACAGCTGAATAGAAGATCCACCTTAAAACACAGAAACACTGTGTGTGATTATTAACCTCTGTGTGCAGTGCAAATAAAAATGTATAATGTACACAACAATGTACACAACAAAACTATAACATGTTAAATAAATCTAATTACTATAACTTTATGTATTTTCTCAAGAAAAAACGAAGCTATTAAATTAAGAAGATAATAACTACAATAAAATGTAGTCCTTAAGAAAATGAATTCATAATTTAAATGACATTGAACAATAATAAGTAATCACATTGGCAATACTACTACTACTACTACTATTACTACTACTACTATTAATAATAATAATAATTACAAATTGTTGACTTTTGTACTTATAAATATATATAAATAAACATAATAATCAAGAATCAAAAAGTAGGAGAATCACGAAAAACTTCATGTCCCACAAATCACCGGTTTGCTTGCGTCATCTACATGCGCCTGTAGTTCTGTTTTGCTTCCTTGACGCACATGAGACAAACCAACGTGGTTTTAGCTTTTGGCAAGGAGGCTCGTCGTCAGTCACCTGTAGTTACATGTTAATTAATGAAAATATTTAATTAAAAAACACTGTAAACAGCAAAACGAGCCGTTAGACAGTTTGGTCGTTTTGTTGCCATAGAGACAAACGCTGAAGTAGCAAACTAGCAGAACTAGCTAACTGCTAACTGAAGTTAGCGCGTTGGTACAGAGGAGTGTCTGTGTGTGTGTGTGTGTGTGTGTTCCTGACAGCACCTGGGGAAACATGTTTAAAGAAGATGAAGACTGGAATGACGAACAAGAAGCTCGAGTCCTGAGTGAAAGTCTCCTCAAAAACTCCCAGAAGACGAACAGCAGCACCGGTGTCAGGGTACGTGTACATTCAGTTCAGTTATCTGCTGGTTATTATGGTAATATGACTGATTATTGTGAAGAGTCATTAGCATCTATTATGGCAGTAAAAGTTATTAGTAGCTGCTGGTGTCTAAAGTAGACAAAGTAAAAGCATTCGCCTCTACAACTAGAAGTACCTTTTAATTTTTGTAAAAGTAAAAGCTCTAAAATTTAACCCCACTGAGAATAACAGTGTAGCTACTGTAAACAGCTCTGTTGATAACATTAGTCTGCTCCAGATCAGTTTGACAAATGATGGTAAAAATGTGTTGTTGCCTTCAGACGGTGGAGCAGAAACAGTGGAGCTGATTTCAACCACGTTAATCCATAAAACACCAGAACCTACTTGTCTTTCTCACACAGCGTCACCAAGGCAAAGACTTACTACCAGGACGAGACTGGCAACTCCACAGACACTAGCTGTTCCCTTTATTCAAATCCCTTCTCTACCTTCATCATCCTCTTTCATGACTTTGCCAACTTTATCACTAAGGAGGTGGCGGCCGTCGGCTCCCAACTTCTCTGCACCAGATCGAAACGCTCCAATTCCAACTAAGCTTTTCTGATCACATCTCATCGTGCAGATACAGCCTCTACAACATCAGAAAGATCAGGACACTGCCTTTCAGAATATGCTACACTTCTTGTGCAGGCACTAGTCGTATCCCACCTTGGCTAATGCACTGCTGGAGATTTGATCTTTTCAGTCTGTTTCCTCGTATGTATTCACATTAGCAGTAGGTGAAGTTGTGCCAGGTATTTCTACTCTGATTTAGGGTTTTGGACAAACATAAAAAGGTTTCAGATGCTATAGTTACATAGAATAACAACAAAAAAATAACTATTGGTTCATTAAATTACATTAAAGCCCTGACATATACTGTGGAACAGAAATAAACAGACAAACTTTCTCATTCCCAGCAAGAAACACTGATACTTTATTATTATTTGACTGTTCTCTGCTTGTCTTATCCAGTTGCAGTTCTACCACGCTTTACATTACATACTGCATGTTTTTTGTTTGTAGACATAAGGTTTAAATTGATTATATTGTCATTTTCAGGTCAAAGCTGTTGGAAAAAAGAGTCTGCTGCGGACCCTGCAGACACTGGGAGCAGTACCAGACTGGAAGAGCGACGACCATCAGCAGAGCAGCGACAGCGAGACAGAAGCGCCTCCGTCGCACAGTAAAAAGAAGAAGAAGAAGAAGAGAAGCAAAAAAAGAAAACATGCAGAGACAACAGCGGACCAGCAAGAGGACGGAGAGTTAGAGAGTGTGAAGGAGGAGAAACCTGTAACAAAAATGAGGAGGAAAGACAACTTTGGTGAGTAGATAACATGTTAACGTTTTATATTTTCATGCACAGCATTTTAGCCGTTCAGAAACAGATTAAATTTACTGTTCACATAATCTTTTTTAATAATTTTATTTCCTAAAGGTGCCCTAAAGGCAAAAACCACCTCTGCTGGTGAGACAAAGGATAAAGATGCTAGGCCTTCTGCAAAGATGGAGGTAAATAAGACAGAGGACACAAAGAAACTGAGCAGACAACAGTGGAAAAACAAAATGAAGAACAAGAGGAAATGTAAAAACAAATACCGGCAAAATGAAACAGAGGATGAAGCAAATAATCTGGAATCTTCGGATAAACAAGAGCCAAAGGAAGAAGTCAAAACAGAATCACACAGAAAAAGTAACGGTGAGAAAATCACTACGGTGCCGAAAAAGAAAAAGGACAATGAACGTGAACCTCAGAAAAAGAAAATGACTAAACAGGACGCTAATGCTAAGACACAGACGCAGACAGAAGAGAGGCAGCAGACTGACAATGCGAAAACAACAAAGAGAGGCCATGTTGAAAAAGGTTTAACCAAAACTTCTGCTGATGGATCAAAACAGGAAGCAGGTGAGCTTGAAGTGCAGATCACAGACGATCAGCAGCAGGTGAAGAGGCTGAAACACGAGCTGAGCAAAGAACAGAGTCAGAAAAGAGACAAGCTGAGGAAAATGCTCCACAGCCAGAAAACAGACCAACGACAGAGTCCAGTGAAGCAGAAAGAAGAACCGCCAGCACCAGAAGAAGAGGTGAAGCAGGACCGCGCCGCCTCCCTCAGGTCCCGCATGGAGCAGCGGCTGGAGTCGGCTCGCTTCCGCTACATTAATGAAGTTCTGTACAGCACGACGAGCGGAGAGGCGAAGCGCATGTTCACGCAGGATCCACAGGCCTTCTGGATCTACCACAGGGGATACACGGCTCAGGTTCAGAGGTGGCCCGCCAACCCAGTGGACGCAATCATCTCTTACATTCGCCAAAAGTGAGACATAGTCATTTTTACTATTAATACAGCTATTATATCTTTGGTGTGTTTGTGGATTTAAAGAAAGTTTGGACAGAGGAGTTCGAGGTGAAGCCACACCAAGGATGAGATTTGTTGTTTGCTGTGGTGATGGACAGATTGACAGATGAGGTCAGACGGGAATCTTCTTGAACAATGTTTGCGGATGACGTTGTGACCTGTAGTGAGAGCAGAGAGCAGGTGGAGGAACACCTGGAGGGGTGGAGGTCTGCTCTGGAAAGAAGAGGAATGAAAGTCAGTCGTATTAAGACAGAATGAATGTGTATAAACGAGAGAAAGGGAAGCGGGACTGAGGTCAAAAAGGTGCAGGAATACTTGAGGTCAACAGTGTGGAAAACAGGTAAAGAGGCAAGTGCACTCTTCTGTCACGCAACACTTAACTCCACCCACTCCAGCATTGTGTGACAGAAGAGTGTCGGCAACAATCAAAGGAAAGGTGTACAAGACTACAAGACAGTAGTGAGAGCGGCTCTGCTGTATGTGTTAGAGACTGTAGCAGTGAGGAAAAGACAGGAGTCAGAAATTAAGATGTTGAGGTTCTCTTCAGGAGCGATGAGCATGGACAGGATCAGGATCGAGCACATCAGAGGGAAAGCTCAGGTTGGCTGAGAGGCCAGATTGAAATGGTTTGGACACGTGCAGAGGAGGGATAGTGGTTATACTGGTAGAAGGATGATGGAGATGGAGCTGCCAGTCACGAGGTCAAGAGGAAGGTCAAAGAGGAGAAATATGGATGTGATAAAAGAGGACATGAAGTTAACTGGTGTGAGAGTAGAGGACAGAGTTAGGTGGAAACAGATGAGGTATATGAAAAAGACAATAAGATCTTAAAGGTTTGAGTCTTATTTTAACTAAAAATCAGAAGTTGAGTTCAGGACATTCGCAGCTAGTCAGTTGTACCTTGCAGAACAGATCAGCCACTAAACCTGTTGAATCTGAAATAAGTCACTAAATTCATGCTTAAACTCAGCTTGTGATGATGGTGATGATGATATTCTCCTGTCAGATGCGTTACATCTTCAGGCAGATCATGTGTTGTAGGTCTAAACCTCCCATTACCTGCATCATTCATCTACTAAAAAAACGTTAATATTCCATCACTCTGCTGAAGACACCAGGACTTAACGCTGCCCTGTGGGTGGTTGATGAGCGCTTCAGTGAGCTGCTGTGAGAAGGCGTCGTCGTTAGCATCAGCAGTCACAGAGAAGTTGAACAAATGCTTGTGTCACATGAGCTTTAAATCCACATCAGTTCTGAGATGCTGCTTCTTTGAGTTTAATATCCTGTGTCATTTGTTTCAGGCCTTCATCTCTAGTGGTCGCAGACTTTGGCTGCGGCGACTGTAAGATAGCACGCAGTGTGAAGAACAAAGTGCACTGCTTCGACCTGGCGGCGACCTGTGAGCTAGTTACTGTCTGTGACATGGCCAACGTGAGTTTATGTTGTGTAGTTGTTGTCAATGAGCGCACATTTCCTCTGCTCCAGTTCTAAAACAAAACACGTTCCGTCTGCGCAGGTCCCGCTGCGCGACCGTTCTGTGGACGTCGCTGTGTTCTGCCTTTCTCTCATGGGGACCAACCTGGCAGATTTTATATCTGAGGCCAACCGAGTCTTAAAAATGGGGTAAAAGAATCAGTATTGGATCATAATTTGCACATGTAGTTGAACACCTGCACCAGTTTCTGACCATTTTGTGACATTTTTGCAGAGGCGTCCTTAAAATAGCAGAAGTTGCGAGCAGATTTGACAACGTGCGGAGCTTCATCACTGCCCTGGGACATCTCGGATTCAAGTTGGTGTCCAAGGTGAGGCACGCAACATGTACGACATTTATTAGTGGTGCAGATGTCATTTCCTGTGTGTTGCTCACAGAGGAAATCAGCAGCTGCCAGCTGCTTTTATAATTATGGCTTGTGGCTATGGTGTGGAAACCTCATGTAGAAAAGAATATTCAGTAAACAACGACTCCTATTTAAATATAGAATAAACAGTTTGCTTTTTTCATGTAACTGTACAATGTAACTGTATTTATATGAGCCAAAATATATCATGCTAATGTAATTACCACTCCGTACCACTTGCCATTGACTTGTACGTTCTGTAACAAACGTTTCATATTTCCTCTCTGTTTCCTTTTTTTTAGGATACAGAAAACACTCATTTCTACTCCTTTGAATTTGTGAAGACGGGAAATTCTCCAGAAAATGTAAAGAAATTTGAACCGCAGCTGAAGGCGTGTGTGTACAAGAAAAGATAAAGATGTTGGATTTAATAAAAGTGTGTGTCATTTTTATCCCATGTGTGTTTTCTGTTAGTTGTTGTTGTTATGTGCTTCTTGGATTCACTATTTTTAAAGCAGCACAAAAGTGCAAACTTTATTCTGAGAACGAATTATTCTGATATTTTTTTGAAGTCTGTAAATTTGTTGGCATAATTGAATGTGGATTATGCTGTACATACATTTTTCATGTGATACAGTGGTCTGGGATTAAATGCCCTCAGTGCCTCTAAATCACAGCATCTGTTGCTATGTTAGAGCTGTGTTTGTGTTGTATAAGACATGGTAGTTAATTATGCAAAATATAAACTTTTATATTAATCTCTCTTGTGTGCATTGATAAATGTTGGTGTTTTTATTAACGTGGAGTTTTGAGAGAAACATGACGGCGCTCTGCCTGCAATCTGATTAAGTTGCACAAACTGCCACAAGAGGGTGTAACAACACTGCGACCTGATTTTACAGGTAAAAGAGAAGTACCACAATACCAGACGGAGGTTTTAGGCTGTGAAAAAGTATTTGCCCTCTTCTTTTTAAATTTTTCTGAATATTCGTTGCACCTAAATGATTTAGATCATCAAACCTCCACATCCAAACCTGCCTGTCCCTATGTGAAATGGTAATTTCCCCCTAAATTTTGAGTCTGGACTTTGACTTGGCCATCCAACACCTGAAGCTGCTCCACAGCCCCGGACCATCACACCACCACCACCATGTCTGACTGTTGGTATGATGTTCGTTATGAAATGCTGAGTTCACCACTTGCAGGTTCCAGTTTTTTTCCATTTGTGTATAATGGCTCTGACTGCGGCTCGCTGCAGTCTCAAAGCCTTAGAAATGTCTATTTCACACAGGGCCAGGCAAGTTTGAACAGTTGTTTTTAATAATAATAATCTGCTTTATCTTTGTAATATTAATATTTGTTTGATGATCTGAATCATATAACAAAAAGCAAAAAAAAAAATCAGGAAGGAGTCGAATTACATTTGAAGAGGAAAATTTGACTTTATTTGCTACTAAAAACTGAGTTTTCTGTAAACTTTTCTGTTCAGTCTGACCAACACAACACAAAAATAGAAACCTTCCTAACATCTATGCTACTGATGGTTGTAACATAGATCCTAGATGTGTGTTTGTGTTGTTGCAATAACAAACAAAACGACAAGTATTAATGAGTTTATTGACAAATATCTGAAATTCAATGTTCACAGTAACAGTACAAAATTCAAGTAAAATGAAAAAGTGCAAAAGAAATCTAAATCATTAATGCCAGTCAGTCAAAAAAAAAGTGAAGTAAACAGAGCATTTTAAATTCACAGCCAACACACTGACATCACAAACAATGCTGCAGTGCCTGTAAGCTTCATGTCTCAGTTGGTGCACGATGTAAAGCTGAACTTGAAGCACAAAACCCCTGAAAAGGCCTTTTTCCTCACACTGTGCTCTTCTCATCAATGACTATGGAGTAACAGATGAGTTGAGCGTATTCCTTACTGTCCGTCTCCATCACTTCCAGCTTCTTCACCTCAGGAGACCCGGGCTCCTGCATCAGGGTCGTTAAGGGTGAGAGAGACTCCTGCTTCTGAATTATGGAAGAAAAATATTATAGTGAGCAACACCATGAATGAATGAATGAACATGAAAATTTCCAAAAGAAACATCAATGTTAACGGGATTTAAACGAACCTTATATTGTGTCTTCCTGTTTATTTTGCTGTAAAACAAAACACAACAAAAAGGTTAAAAAACGTTAAATAAATTATTTGTGATGGACTTCTGGGGCTGAGTATCACCACTAGGTGGCGCTATGACTTAATCTGACACTGAATCACTTCAAATGGTGAAGATGCATGTGTGGATGTATTCTGCAGCAGAACAATCAGTGCTCATTGATCTGAAGCACAAGTTCACTTTGCACGTTCTGATCCCGGTGACATCAAACCAATGAAGACACGCAGCTGCCAAAAGGTGTCCCCGGCACTGAGCGGGACAGTGAGGAGGGTGGACGTTAGTCCCAGAATAGCTTTCCACTCGGAGGGAGTCATATTTTCTTGTGCAGCTTGTTGTACGCTGTGTGATCGACCTTCCCAAATTAGCCTGACAGGACCCTCCCACCGGAGCAAAGGATAGTGGCACAGAGACTCTGTCAGCCGGTGGCACCTTGACCAAATGTTCTGACCAGAGGGACGGGCCTATTGAAGCTGCCTCTGAGCCACCATTGTGCCACACAGTGCAGCTTTATTCACAGCGAGGCCTGACCTGATCCCGATAAACACTCCTGAGAAAAGTTAAGATTTGGAATCGATTGTGGAAATGTGGAAACGTCTGCAGGCAGAAACCATAAGCAATCCCACCATCGTGACAGATCCCACATCAGTCGTAAAAAAGAAGAGTGACTCACAGATTATTTTCCAGCAGCAATAAGATTAAGATGGCTTTGTGGATGTTTTCATTGACGAACAGCAGCTCCAATTTCATTATGTCAATAATGGAAGATGTCGACTTTCTGGACTTTTTACATTTGTTTTTGCAGTGTGGTGTTGACGACAGCGAGCCAACTAACAGCAGTCTACTGCTGCACTGCCAGAAGTAGCACAGCTAAAAGCCAGAGCAGGAGACTGGAAAATAAATCTGTTGTTCACACTAACAGAAGGAACATTTTCTACCTGTCTACAAGCAGGGCTGCGGTGGCACAGACACCTGTCTCTTTAGCCACACTGCTTCCTGTTTGTGAAACTGGGGTTTTAGTGAGTCGTGTTAACGATCTGCACATCCTGTTTGTCTCACACTGAATGGCAGTGGCAGCGTTGCCCTCATTTGCCCGTCGGCACATCACCTGCCGAGCTGCACCCTGTCACCTGCGGAGGTATTTAACTCACCAGCACACCCAGAGAGCGACGATGAAGATGAGCAAGATGGCTGAGGCCGAAGAGATGCTGATCATGGATACGAGCGCTGCAACACACACATACACACATCACAGTAAAGCCACAATAAGAGAAATATTCTTTTCACTTAATCATGTTGACATGAAGGAGAAATCGTGTCTGTGAATGTAGACTGACAACACAACACGTTAAGCACCCACCAAGCAGTTTGTCCTCACTCGTGACCTCCACGAGAAAACTGACTGTGGCCTTGTGGTGATAGAAGGACGCCGTGCAGGTGTAGATGCCTTCGTCCTTCTCGGTGATCCATGACCGGAAGACCATTGCGAGCCCTTCCATGTGAACATATGAGCCGTCATTCCTGAAGCACAAATGAAAGAAGAGTTTATTCACCTTCTTCCTAATATTTAGATGAGAAGATCACACTCACTCTAAATGCTAAATGTGACTAGAGCTGCCCATTAGCTTAGCTTAGCATAAACACTGGAAAACAGTAGTTTTTTCTTAGAATTCAGTCAGAACTCAAATATTTTTTTCATGCCGGCTCTAACCTCCTCTTGTCAAAGACAAAAAAATCATACTAGCATAACCTCTAAATAAACACATTAAAACATCAGCTTTGATTTAAGGGGTGATGCTTCCTTTCTGATGTGTCTGTTGGTTGATTTGCTGCCTCATGGATGATGTAAAATGATGTTAAAGGACTAATTTGACATTTAAAAATACACCATTTCACTTTCTTGCAGTGAAACTTCCCAAAAGGCCACTGTGCCAACATTTACTGGTAAAAAAAAGGATGAGGTTTTTCTTTACAAAACCTTAAATTGCTGCATGATTATAGTTTATGTCATCAGTGTTTCATGCACATTTAGCATATGAGCTTCGACAAATCAGGCGAATGTCAAATTTAGTTCATAGGGGATACGCCACCTTAAACAGCTGAGCTCATACTGTGGCACATTGCCTTCGACTTGAAGCAGTATTTTCTGGTTGTGATGATGTTCCTCGACAGACAGTCTGTGTACCAGGGGTTTACCACGGTGGCGGTCTTGCAGAGGAGTCGTGCGGTTCAAGACTCTCACGGCGGAGATAACTGCAGTAAAATCAACAGTGAACTCAAAATTCACGGTTGTGACTTTCTACATTAAGATCAACAACAAATGAGTCTATACTCACAATATTTGGGAATATGAATTCTCCTCTTCTCTGTGGCCCCGTGTTCAAACTGGAACACGCAGGTCAGGTCTTGCCCCTCATGAAGAGCCAGAGGAAACTGATACGTCAGCCTGGCTTTCATAGCACGTCCTTCATATCCTGACTGCAGGGTTGTTTGACCTGTGACATTTTCAGGAAGAATCCAGGTGAGGTTCACCCTCACGTCCTCTGCTGTGCAGTCACACACAGCCTGCCAGAGATGAGAATCCTGCTGTCTCATCACAGACACACGTAGCTGAGGGGCTTCTGTAAGAAAAGAAGGGGTGACAGGAAGGAGATGAGCAGCTGTGTGAGGTTGTGTGTGTCACAGAAAGAAATATTTAAACATTAAACAGAAATAACGTACTGTGTGCAGGAATGTATATTGTTCTTTTCTCTGGTGCCTTCAGGCTCAGATGCTCCACCGTGCAGGTCAGATTCTGACCGGCATATAAAGAAGACAAGAAGTGCACAGAGCTATGGACCAATACCGAACCATCAGACTGGACTTTAGTCTCCATCAGATGACTAGTAATGTTGTCGCCGTTGCCGACATGCCAGGTTGTAGCAGCTGCAGGAGCAACACTTTCTGCAGAGCAGTACAACTTTGTGTACTTTTCTCCGTCTTTCCATTCAGTGCTGGAGTTGGTGGTAATGTTAAGTTGAGCTGTGTGGGAAAAGAAGTACCTTTAAATGTAACAGTAACATCTACGATGTGCTTACATGGCCAGATATGTCCACTGCTCAAACAAAATTAGCCTCTGCTAGATTTGTAGAACATACCACAAAGAGGGACTGTTATGCTTCTGTTTTTTGGCTCCGTAAACGCTGGGTGATTTATCACACACTCTGCAGTGATCTCAAAAAGCAAGCAGGCGGGGAGGAGTAAAACTCCCCTGACAGAATGGCTTCCATTATGAGAAGTGTAATTGAACCAAGAGACACCAGACACACCCTCTGGTAGAAGCCAGGACATGTTGGCTGCAGGAACAGCATCAGCTGCTGAGCACTCAATCACCCTGTGTCTATCATCAGTCCACAAATCAATTCGTATTGTGGGTGGAACTGAGAGGAAGGGCGTGGAGAAAAGGGTCCACATCAATATTAGGCATAAAGGGGGCAATTCATGGTGTATACATGTGAGAAATAAAGAGTTTCACCTACCAGGCTCGATGGGTTGAGGTTTGACTGTGATGTTAAACTGCAGCGTCGCTTTAAGATGGTGATAGGAGAACATGCATTGATACAGACCAGCATGGTGAAGCTTCACAGGACCCTGAACTGTGAGGCTGCTGCCGACCAGCTCAACACCATCAGGTAAGAGATCATCATCCCTGCAGGGAAGCACAAGCAAATGCATAAAGAGGACGTCTTATTTTAACGACTGCAAATGTTAAAATATTCCAGGTGATGCTGTAAAAATTTTGTATTATTTTTCAGATCAGTGCTGTGTCTAAATCTGGTTCCTGCTGTCTATCACTTGTGGTTTGATGCCACCAAACGTGACACCACATCCTCCACAGGATATGCAGGTTGTTTCAGTCTAGATGTACATGAGAAAAGCAGTTGTCACTTATTTGTCAAATACATCTGCCGCATATTGTTTTTGTCATTTAAAGAGTAAAAAGACACTAATAATGACTGAATGAATATAACCGAATGTAAGCAGTCAAAGAAAACTTAATCAGATCAGTGTGCGAGCTCGGACATGTCGTCTGTCTTAAAGCTGCGCTGCAGAGATTTCCTGTTGTAGGACTCAAAAGACAGATTAAAAATAATACTTAAATTCAAAGCGACTAAAGACAAAACATTTAGTTTATCTACACACAAACTGGACATGACACTTCCCATAATGCACCTCAGCAACATCTTTTCATAACCCTTTCTTCAAAATTCACACCTCCAGTTGGTAATGAAGGTTTTTTGTTACAAACTGTGGAGCTGAGGGTTAAGTAGCACTCTTTAAGATGAGTGAACCTCACGTTTAAATCAGTGGAGTGCCTCTTTAAGAGCAAACATGTCTTACTTGGTGCAGGTTACATTGTAACGTGGCACATTCCCAGTGACCTGAAGGCCAATAACAGCGTCTGTCTGTCCGTCCTGCAGCTCTAACAGCTCAGTGCCGTGAAAATCATCGTTGTTGATTCCTGGCTGTGAGTCCAACAAGTGAACGCCAGAAAAATCTGCAGGTGCAAAAATACTTTAGTGGTCTTTATAACTTCTACCTCATGAGCAAAAGAAAAGGTTTAAACTGTAGAATACTTACAAAAAGATGGCAGAGTTACGATGCGTGATTCCCTGTGTGTAAACTTGGGATGGTCAAACATACAGGTGACGTTTTGGCCTTCGTACTTTATTGCGGAAAGATGAACTGAGCTTTTCAGTATGTCTGAGTCTGTGTCGTTCTCTCTCTGCAGCTCTTCATCCGTGTTCAAAGCCAAGGAGATGTCAGTGTCAGGTCTCCCTCCAGACGAAATGCAAGAGACCACCCAGAACTCACTTCCTCCTTGTTGAACCATCTCTGCTTTAATGGTCACGTTTGGCCTCGCTGCAAAGCAGGAAGAAAGGCGAGAAGAGTTATTCTTTCACAAGGACTAATATTTTTCCCAGCAAATTAAAAAGTCAGATAGCAAGTGGGGGCTCGGGGTGTTTTTGTTAAATAGGAAGCCGGGGCCGGATGAGCCGAATGTTAGCTAAACACAAGCCATAAGGGTCTTTCTGCTGGGGTTTGGGAGAGAGCTGACTTGGGCTTATCACCTGTCCCATCTGTTGGCTGAGCTGCAGCTGAGAGCAGATGTCTGGCCCGACTGCTGTCCCACCAAAGCTGAGACAACCACAGGATTTAATACAGGAATCAGCAGAGATCAGACCCTATTATCAAATACATAAAAGCTGTAGTGTCATGCAATAGCCAGCCATCCCTAAAGAGTAAGAAAAGAGGCCATATAATAGCTCAGGTGTTGGGGAAGTGAATGTAGAGTGCAATTAAAGTGAATTAAAACACTTTGGCTTTAAAAATCAAACCAGCTAAGCAGCACTTTGGTGCAGTGTAAATGTGTCATGGACAAATGAGCTGGCTGGCACGGCTCATGATTATGGGGCCATTACAATAAAGTCAGCTGTATGCACATTACAGAGTGCAAAATCAAATGGTCAAACAAATAAATTAGTAAAGGGACCATGAAAGTAAAACTGTAACTGTATTAAAGTGGAGGCAGAGCATGTGAAATGGGAACCACAGCCTTGTGTATATGTAGGGTATGAACCTGAATGTTACTGGGTCAGTTCCTGACACACTGAGGTGACAACTAAACCAAACTATGCTTTTTTTCAGCTGTGTCTCGACAGCCTGGGTTGTGAGTTGTACAAGTGTCATCTGGGTAATAGTTGTACAACCAATACTGTATGTGTCCTGTTCAGGTGAGGTAATACATCTGATGTGAACTAGTACAGTGGTTCAACAAGGTACACTGGTACTTTACTTAAGTAAAAGTGGCAATATTTTCAGTGCCAGAAAATACTAAGTTAAGTTTTAGTCTAATTAGGAAACAAAAGCAAAAATGCGCAAACACGTTCCCACTGCACTAAATCTCATGCCGATTTGTTATAATATTGTTATTAATGAGTTAGTAGGTTGTGTGGAAGAGTGCACTCCCACTTGAATGTGTTTCACTGAACACGCTTCACTGTGCAGAGTGATTTATGGTCTGTCACTGTGTATGTGGAGCAAAGTGAGAAGCAAAGGCCAGCGTGCAAATCAGCAGGGAAAAGTTATTGTAGCCACTGAGTTCACGCTGAGTCACGATGCACGATTACGAAACTGGAACTAGAAGCTTTCACCTAATTGCAACACAGATGTAACAACACACAAACACACGTGGCCTTGAGTTTGAGCGTACCGTAGGTTTCCACCCTCACTGTGGTGAGTTTAGGGTTTGGGAGGGTCGGGTGTTGAACTGCACAGGTCACGCTGTCCTCGTCCTGAAGGTAAGTGGGGAAACGGAGGATGCTGCTCAGGGTGGAGGTGCCGTTTGTGTGAATGGTGGTGCTCATGTTGACAGCGAAGTGGTGATCTGAGGCAGGAAGGCCACCGACCAGCCACCTGATCTGAGGGGTGGGCCTGCCACCGATGGCAGAGCACGACACTGACTGGTAGTGAGTACCGTTTACAGTCTCCGCATTTACCAGAAGCTCTACATCAGGCCGAGCTGTGAATTAAGAAATGAACTCTGAGTTGAATTAAAATCAGGCTCTGTGCAGAGGTTATTAAATTTAGATTTGTTCATCTTCAGGCTAATCATGACTACACAAACACTGTTGGCTTATCTTACCTATGATGGTGACAAATGTGCTGTCAGAAAATGAGTCCCCATCCTCTGATTCAAACTCACAGATGTATTCTCCCTCTAATTCCACACTGGACACGTTCATCTTAACCGTGAGGTTGGTGAGAGACTCTGGCTTGGAAAACACGGAGCTTCCGAAAGCAACATATACTGAAATCCCTGCCAGTTCCCTTGATTTCTTTTTCAAGCTAATCTGGCGTCTCCAAGATGCCTTGTGGATCTTACTGTCGCCTTTATATCCACAGCTCAGGTACGCATCTTCTTCCAGAACTGCTGTGATGTTGTGTGTGGTCTCAATAACCGTCTCCTCGCTCTGACCTGAGACACAGAACAACACGATACTCAGTCATAGTGAGAGGTCAAAAGTTCACTTGAACACACAAACTGAAAACACAAGCCAAGCAGAACTGAATGCTAACACATTCACTATCCTCTTGTCAAGACACTTCACATAAAGCCTTACAAAAAGGTTATAAAAAAAGGTTACAAAATAAAGTCTATGACAAAATTACACACACAAAAAAATTAAAGGCAACATCCCGTATCTGCTGAGATAACACAAGTTACATTCACATGTGCACAATAACCTGTATCCTTTCACATGTGGGGTTCCACAAGGGTCCATTCTCGGTCCCATTCTTTTTTGTGCACACGCCTTAGCTAGGATCCATTTTTAACAACTATGGTATTTCCTTCCACTGTTTTGCTTATGACACTCAGATCTATCAGCCTCCTGAGGCAGGACTGAGTCCTTACAGACCTGTGTGGAGGACATCAAAGCATGGACATCTTAATCTGAATAAAGAGAATTGTGCTCCTTGGTGTTGTTGACCTGTAAAGTTTACAAACTAGCCACAGAACTTACTTGACCTTCACATGAAATTTGACAAACAAATAACCTCAGTTATTTTTCATCTAAAACTTTTGGCCAAGGTCAAACCGTTTCTGTCACCATGCTTTCATCTCATCAAGGCTCAAATACTGCGATGCATTACACAGGAGTCAGCTAGTTTGCACTTTCTGGTCCACAACTGATCAAGAACTCTGCTGCTAGGCTCCTGCCCGGGGCAACTCCTTCCTTCCTTTCTTTCTAAGCACCTGCACCCCCCACAGCTTCTGGGGCAATCAGATCCACTCACCAGATGTTCTTTCTGGTTCTGGTGTCTGAAAAGTGACTGGGCCTTTGCAGAACACTCTCCATGTTAGGGCTGCACCGACATTAGCAACCTTTAAGTGCCAAATAAAAACCCATTTTTAATCTGTGTCTGGTGTTTCCTTCATTGTACGCTGTTCCCATGTGTTTGTATTTCTGTATATACATATATTAATATACACC
>OMLM01008508.1:0-40675 GCA_900302695.1 Helostoma temminkii
TATATAACATAACATTATGACCACCTGTACAATTTAATACAATCAAATAAAACAGATCTGCCATGCATTCTACATTTATAAAGCTATACTTTTTTCAGTTTTTAAGTTGAACCTGTCAGAAATGTGATAATTCTTCTATGCGCATTATTAAGGTCATTGTAGCAATGGAGTCGTGCTGGAGTATGTTATGTAAAGAGGTGTCTCTAATGTTTTGGACCCCTCACTGATGTAAACAGGGAGGCCAAAACGTAAAACTGTGATGGTGGAAGAGGTAAAGATTACACCTGCTAAACATCACAGTTGTGACTTGTTTTCATGTTGAGATGAACTTTTCTGACAACAGTATAGCAAATAGTAAGTACAGCCTCAGTGCTGCTAGCACGGCTGCCCATGGTCTTGTTTATATGATACAGTTTCCTCAACAAAGAAAGACAACATGAAGCTCACACTTGTTTAGTTTTTAATCTTGTTAAGCTGTGACAAGCCTGTTTCTTTTAGTAACGGTTATGCAGCTACGCTCTTTATTCAGATGCTGGTAGTAGGAGCAAATATCAGGAAGTTAAATGTCAGGGTTGGACAGAAAACCATTGAGTCTCAAAATCAAACATGTGATGATATAATAAAACCTTTGGCAGTGAACTGTTTGATGAAATACAAATACAGTTTTACTTGATTTTGCCACAGGCTGTTACTGCCTTTGTCTGATTCTGTGTACTTTCAGTAAATCTGATGCTTTTTACCAGTGCTCAGATGAGGACAGAGATGTTTTATCAAAGCAGTCTAATGACTGTTCCATCAAAGTCTGGAGCTCTATGATGTAGCTTGTGCTCAATTTTTGAAGCCACTGTCACCCCCAGAGAAAAGCCTTTAACTGAATTTGTACTTGTAGTTAACCCCCAAGGAGATGTTCTATTAGATTTCTTGATGACTGATGAACATGGTTCATTGGATCTCAGCTCTTGTGTTCTCTGAGGGCTATAGGGATTACATTATGGTGGAATTGATTATTATGTTACGGTATGCATCACAGTAAACTGAGTAATCTACCTGGAGCCCGACTGCCTCCTCCTCACTGATATCAAGTATCATAATAGTCTGATGAAAAGTCTAATGTCTGTGTCATCATGACAGGGAACGGCTTTCCTTCCTTATTACGCCTCATTGTTGTTGAGATTGAAAGCATCAGAGCCATGACTATATGAAATTCAGTTTCTGGATCCAGTGTGGTATGACAAAGTCATACAGGAAACCAAGAGTGAGAGGTTTCAAAAATATTTTGATAAGATAATAGATTTCACAGGTGGCATTACAGCTCAGTGTGCAGCTTTTTAGTTCATTTAATCCTTAACCAGAACCATATCTACAACTGTTACATATTTGGAAGAGGAGTAATCACGTTAGGTATCAGAGTCATTAGACATTTTATTGTACTTGTGGGAGAAATGCTCCTTAATGTCTGTAGCTGCAGCTACTTTGTAATAGATGATGGATTATTTGAAAATGTGGATCTTGATGGAGCAAATTGTACAGCTGACTGTGAAATTAACCCCATGCAGTAGATGAAATATTTCTGTGGCCATGCAGCTGAACAAGTGAGTCCTTATTATGTGCAACACAGATGATTGGACACATGCAGCCATCAGCCATTCTCCCTCTCTGTCTCATTAGTGGAAAACAATCAGCATCACTGTTGATTAGTTGTGTTATTGATTGGTCTGTTGCTAGATACACTGCCTTTCCGATGGGTCGTTACCAGGGACTGATGCAGCGCACGTTGACCTTGGGAATCAGAGGGCACTGGGCTGAGCTCTCCCCGCAGGAGCTCCAGTCTGAGAATAAAATTAGTGTGGGAATGAATCATACAGACTGGGTCACCTCTCCTGATCTGCCATGCTGTTGTCAAGGATGCTTAGGGAGGACATCTGTGTGGGAGATCATGTTTTGTTTCGATGAAGCTTGCAGAGAGGTATATTAGTAAGCCTGTGGGTTCCTCCAGCATATGAGCTCATAGCTACTAAATCTATCAGCCGAAGCACGCATTGAGTTAATTGAGTTCCTGTCTTTGTCTGGGACGACGGAGAGGGCGTCCCACCCTATCGGCTCTTCCCAGTCCTAGACTGGCTGTGGTCTGTGGCTGACTGAACACGTGGTGTCAGATTTTGTGATCATGAGCTTTTGTCCTTTTTGTCCTTCTTCAGTTAAAATGTGAGGCAAAACAAACACAGGCCATAATTAACTCTTATTACATGCAGTTGTCAAAGACAACCAGGAAGAGCATATTTGATAGATGAATGAGAGGGTTTTTTTCATTGTTGTTTTTCAGCCTTGTACAGTTTTACTATCCAGTTCGCAGAACATGATATCTACTGTAAACACGGATTGCTACAAAAGTCCCTGTTTTCAAACCCTGGCTTTGTTAGCGAAATTACTTACTCTTGCTTTTGAAGAAGTGACACTGTATGTGGCAGCTCAGCATCACTTTTATAGATGTGCAAAGGCTGTAAAAGGTCTGCTTATGATAGTAATGTTTACACAATTTGAGTTATGGCAGGTTGAGGCTGTTCCAAATGCAGCCTTTTCTCTATCTATATGTCAGTATCTGAAAACAACATTGAAATAAAATGTGTTCCACATGTAGTTTATTTTTAACATCATTAACCATGCACAGTGATAAGAGGTGAAATGTCATTACTATCTGTATTTCCATCATTCTTGTGCATCATTTAGGGAAGTTAATGAGTCATGCTTTAGAAAATCGTCATAGTGGCTTCACAGACCAAAGATGCCATTTGCTAAGAGAGGCCTGCATGATCCATTCAATTAATTAGTTTTGATATAAACTGCTTGCTTTCTGTTGGCTTCAGTCCTGGAAAGAAATTGAATTTTGAATGATATAAACGAATTGTCTTGCATGGGGTCCAGCTACCACGGCTTTGAGCCAAAGCCAGCATTCATTTATGTGTTCAGCTCCCACTGGTGAACACACTAGACCCTCTGGTTTTATTTGTAGAGCTGCTGTCACCTACTCCATTTGATTCATGTGTAGAGACACACTTAAAAGTATTTTCCAGGCTGCTATAAAAAACAGAACCTTTAGTATATTATCAAGTAAACTCAGACCAAAGTGTACTGATGTATTATGAAAACAGTTTTCCAAAGGTTCGTGCAGTTTGCGTCAGTATGATAATGCCTCCCTCTAATGGCCATTTAGAGAATACAGATGGAGACCTACTGAGAATACATGCATTTCTTTGAGTTTCTCTACCTCTGTTTTCTCACATAAAATTATCGCATTCTGTGTGATTTTGCTGTTTAATTAGTCATATTCATAACTACTGTTGTAAGGCCAGCCGTGCTGAACCATATTGTTTCTGTGGTAATAGAACAGTTTCTGAGGTATCAGACAACCTCAGATGTTAATCATAGCGTAAATGGTCTCTCTCTTCTGGGTGTGGCTACAACAGGATCAGTACATGCAGTACTCCAAGTGAGGCTCAGAAACAATAGATTTCAAAATTTAAACACACCCTCACAACCTTTGTTTATGTTAAGGAGAAACATCACTTTTCTGTTCTTCTGTTGAATTATTACCTCCATCTTGATCGGAACACAAGTAGAATCAACCATAGCCAATTAAAATGATCTAATTTTAATAGTTTGTAGGTACCTTATGCATCTCTGCAAATAAATGCAAAGATACGTTTTCAGATTGGTCCTAAAGAACTAAACTGTTTCCAGATAGATTGTTAAACTATGTTATTATGTTGTTCTCTGTCTTGATTATACAGAGCCATGGCATAAGAACAGTTTTGAGTGTTTGAGATAGTTTTTTAAGCATTCCCATGAATGTCTCTAATTTGGCTGTGATAGCTTTAGGAAATGGGAATAAAAAAATGTAAGCAGCCATGAAACTGATTCCCACCATCCCCATAGAATTAACAAACAAGCTCTGTTTGTTTTTGTCCCACAGACACATTTAATAAAAAGGGCTGCAGCCTCTCTGAGTGTATCTCCATCTTCATCCCTCAAGAAGGACAGCCACATTTTATCCATCACCTCGGCCTCCTGTCATCCAAGCCCAGCAAAATTAAATCAATGTCTGAAACCAGAGCTGAGGCCTCAACTGCACCAACAGAAATAGAAAATCTAGTTTTGCTGTCTGCTAATGACATTAGTGCGTTTCCTAAATGGTCGCCTACCGTCGTCAAAGAGGAACAAAACAGGGATATAATTACAGGAGGAACACTCACATCTCCATTTTCCTGTAAAACATACATCCTGCTATGGCTCTTTATGGATTGCACCAACACATGTATGCACACACACATACATACACACCACATACTACCCTATGGCAGGTAGTGATTTATTTCTCCTCCATATCATGTTATCCCTTGTAATTAAACTATTCAAGGTGAACACAAGGAGAACCGGAAACCATATTATTGACCATGTGAGAAATTCATTAAAAGAGCTGCATAAGTGTCATTTGAGTCCTCCATTCAATTTCCGCTAACATGGAGATGAAAGACGTATCAGAGAAAAAAAATCTGCCTGTCATATTCCATGTATGTGTTAATTTCCATTCAGTGGCCCAGCACTATTGTCAGTGAGTATTGTTGTCACAGTCAAAGAGATGTCTGATAACTGCTGTCATCCAGCTCTGTAATAAGACAGGTCTCAGCGCCATGTCAGGCCTTATTTTTCAGTCATCACAAAGTTTTCCTTGCAGGAAATATAACTGGATTCTCCTGGGATTCACTTGGCTGTCTGTTTTTAAACATCTGGTTATTTCGTGTCTTCTTTCTACAGTAGCAACAGGATTGTACTTCCCTCAGAATGAATACACTGAGACAGTGTACGTTGGCCAGCCAGCAGGTACACCGATCCTCCAGGTCCACGCCATGCTGGACAGTGACTCTGAGCGGCCACATTTCTACTTGTGCTGGGCGAGCTCTCTCAGACGTCCAGTCTACATCTCCTGGTTCCACCTGGACATCAACACTGGAATACTGTCCTTGAACAAAACCCTGGAGGAGAGCGACTTTGCCTTGTTAAGTGAGTTGAGTACAAGCATAATGTAAATTCCCACTTTCACTGGAATGCTTTGTACATGAAAGTAGATTAGTTTCTTGATGTTTATGCTCTTTGCATACTAATGATGCTTTGGCTCTGTGTTCAGGCTCCTGCCTTTACGATGATAATGTAATTGCATAAAGGCAAAAGAGCACAGTCATCAAAAAGAGCTTGTGATTTAAATGCTTCTTGTTTTGTTTTGGCTCAGATCAGCATTCATGGTCTGTCAAGAAGCTGCTCCTGCGTGTCATGGTGTTACCTGTCGTCTCCAAGAAGTCCCAGTGCATCAGCAGAAACTCTCCTTTGATCACTCTGGACTTTGTCAATGCTACGTTGCCCCAGTGTGCTCAAACAGATCTGAAGGAACTGTGCTTCCCACACAGAGACACCTCCAACCCACACATCATGGAGAACAGGTTCCCCGGAGCCATACGTCAACTCCGGCGTCTCACCAGAATCAACGTCTGTCCAAACTACACTATTTCTTATAATGTGGAATCAGGTTAGACACATTAAAAAGAAGCTCTGTAACATCTGAAATAACATTTCCCCTCTTACAAATGAAATGTTGAAATTTGATACAACTTTATGTGGTCAGCTAGGGGCAAGCTGTGTTAGAAAACTTTAGGTACATTTTGCTGTGGAACACACATTGCTGAGTCACTCTGCTGGCTGTTTGACACTTTTCCACTTGTTCTATAGCTACTTGTACTGTTGCTAAACTAATTACATTTTAGCTGAATATTATTCAGTTTCTTTATTCAGCTTCTGTATGTTGTACTTTGTAGAACAGATACAGTATTGAAAGCATAAGCAAAAGTTACAGTTTACCTTTAAATCACAGCCATCTGTGACTCAGGACATTGTATTCATGCACTGACAGATACCCCAGCACCATTTGCTGTAAATGGGAGCACCACAGAGTTGGTAGTGACCGCTCCGTTGGACCGAGAGGAGAGTGAACGCTACCGACTCCTGCTGGTTTGCACAGTCCGTACAGAAACGCTCATCACCAAGGTGGAAACTTCCCTGGACGTTTTTGTCAATGATGAGGATGATAATGCACCTTATGTGAATGGAACAGACACAGCAGATGTCATCATCAGCTTCAATCGGACAAAAGTGAGAAGACACTGAGTTCCCACACAGTTTGTCATCTTCTTTACATTAGGATACAATATCTCACTTTATCATTTTTTCCAGGGCGGCACATTTGGAACCTTGTCTGTCTTTGACAGGGATTTAACCCCCATCTACTCCATAGACCAGAGCCACAATAAGTATGTAGGGACTTTGCTCAATAGTGACCAATGGATAAAGGAAACATTTGACATTAAAGGCACCTTTAGTGAAACAACAGCTGCTCATGGAGGCATTCGTGAGACCATCCATAACTACCGTAAGTAATCCAAAAGTTGCAAAAAATCATTTCATTTATGAACACTGCAGATTTATAGATACAGTTTCATGTTTTCCTTGCATTTAGAGCTTGTCTTGAAGAGAAACCTGTGGGTGAGTGAAAGTCGCACTGTGCAGCTGGACTACCTGGTCAACGACACTAACTATCCTGGTCTAGAGGGAACAGTGTTGCTGCACTTCAACGTCACCATCTTACCAGTCCACATCCACTTTGCCAACATCACACATAAGTTCTCACTAGCACGCAGAGCTTCTGACTATGCACAGGTACTCATGAGTAGTCAACATAAATCAAAACTGTCAATTTGGTCTACTGACATACAGAGCATGTAAAATCTTGTATTAGCTGCAGAGTGAAAGGTGAGGATCTATTTCACAAACTACGTGTGTCATTCCATGTTGTGCTAACAGTGGGTCTTTTAAAATTCACCGTCTTTCTGTGCCATATTGTTATCAGTTCAGGCCCACCAGGCTTCACTGTCATTCAAATGAAGGCATCTCCCAAACTTGCAGTTTTTAGAATTCAGAAGTTCAGAATTCCTTCTCAATACACAGTCATGTAAATTAAAAACCTTGTCTTGCAATAACCATATAATGTACAGAGCTGAAATATGTAGACCTGTGTAGAGGACATCTCATTTGTGGTGATGTGTCCATCACAACTCGAGCTCGGACCTTTTAAAATAGCTACATGCATGACAAGACAATTCAATCCTAAAGCTACAAATTATTTTGTTTCAGGTAGATAAATGTTTTGTTAGCAGATTTTCAGTGGTGTTCAATGAACTCTTTGACCATTTACACTCACCTTTTCACATAAATGGATAACTTAGGGTCACTGGCTTAACTACCTGCATGCATTTGAACTGTGATTACAGTCCAGCACCTGTCTTGATGTCACTGAAGTTGCAATAAGTGCAAAAGTTTTGAAATGTTATAGAGTATAATTCTATTCATATAGAAACTTTAATTTTAACATCCTAAAAAATGTAACACATAAACACACAGCGAACGACTGCCTTCTGCTGGCTCGCTAAAAGTGTAAAACTGTAATCCAGCAGTCTTCGCATAATGTCATCCTTTGACCTAAATTACCCAATAATAATCAAACATTCAAGTTGTAACCTCTTATTCCATTTTCTCTAAGGTTGGCAGAGTCTGTGTGGAAAACTGCCTTCAGTTTGACGGCTTCAGTGTCACATACCGGCTCGAGGTGCCAGATAAGAACATGTCTGCTGACGTACAGTCCTGCTATGCAGCCATAAGCATCACCCAGGCCCCTGATGAGATGTGGGGGCTGCTCTATGTAAACAACTCTGAAGCTCTGTGCAGGCCAGAGTGCCAGGACTTGGAGTACCTCGTTGTAGCTAAAGAAGACCACACACAGCTGGAGTCCAGCACACAGATTCACATCCGACTAGATGGTGAAGGTGAGGCTGTGACAGACAAGCTTTTAATTCTTCACATCATAACCTGATCAGTGCAAGTCGTTTATCTAAACAAATGCGTCATGTTTAAAGACAACAGTTCTTACATTGGTTGGTTGAGTTTCCCCTGGATACAGTAATTACTCAGGGCTGTATATGAGACACATGCAAATTCTTTTCCAGTTTTCCCTTCTCCCTAGTGCCTTTTTAAGATGTGGTTATGTGTGTTTTTGTTTTTTTATTCTACATAGCAAACAAGGCCAGTCAGGAGAGCCAACAGTTCCTGTCCTGTGCATTAAACAGACGGCGAGGAGAATGTGAGTATGTCCGAGGCCTGGGGGCGACGACAGGGAGATGCCAGTGGAGGCAAGGCACTGAGAAAGGTACATTTATTAATTAACAAGTAAAAGCATTGTATTTGTAATAGCACAGGATTTTAACATGACCATTAAGTAATTTAACTAGAACCAAATAAGACCATGACTAAAAAGGTTTCTCTCAGTAGTGGTAATGGAACAAATTAAAGGCACAGATCCAGCATGTTTTTCAGTTGCATCATTTTTGAAAGAGGAAAAGTCATGGAAAATGTGGTTTTCATTTTCAAAAATATAAACACTTACAACACCATATGATGGCCTGAGAAAGTCACTATATACATGTATTGTTTTTCAACAAAAAATTATATGTTTTACAATTTACCATCGTTTTTTCAGGAATATCTGAAGATTACTCAACCTGCTCCCCTGACCTGCGGACTTGCCCAGATAGCTTTTGTGATGCAGTGGAAAGCAAAGATATGTCAATATGCCCACAAGACTGTACAAGTAATAAACATGTATTTCTCTTCCTGCACCAATTTAAACATTTAAAGCCCATTTTGTTTTACAAAAGTTTCTGTAAAGACCATTAATTTGTCGTTCACATTTCTTCTCTTCAAAGAGGAAACAGTTACTGGTGGTCATGAACGAGGCTTGAGGAATGGTATCCAGGCTGGCTATGGAACCTGCTACTGCTACTCTGAGAAATGTTTCTGTGAAAAAGAAGATATTGAGGGTGAGCTGTCATAAATCACAACATAATGTCCCTAATGAAGTCAAATATAACACTGGAATAGTAGTATAGTATTGTGTGACATCCTCTCCTTCAGAGGTGATATGTGACGACATGTGTAAGACCATCATCGCCACAGCTCTGCTCCTCTCCTTCGTCGTCTCCATCCTCCTGTCTTCATACTTCATCCACCGGTACCACAAGAACTCGCCCAAGCCTCCGATTGCCTCTGCTGAAATGACTTTCCGCCGGCCAGCTCAGGCCTATCCCATCAGCTTCCCTGCTAACAGCGTTCGCAGAGGCTCACAGGAATCTATCGAGACTGACACCTTTAAAATACCTGTAAGCTGCCTCATTTAGCCTGTGACAGATGTTCCTTTTCTTCTCCATTGTATACTAGGCCATTTGAAAAACCTGAAATGTCATTATTCCGTATCAACAGGAGGATCCAAAGTGGGAGTTTCCTCGTAAAAACCTTGTTCTTGGAAAGACTTTAGGAGAAGGAGAATTTGGGAAAGTTGTCAAGGCCACAGCTTTCAGACTGAAAGGAAAAGCAGGTTACACCACTGTTGCTGTGAAAATGCTTAAAGGTAAGAAAAGCCAAGCAACGTCCAGACAAGTCTGGAAATAATGGTGATTTATGAGGAGTGAAGAGATGAATGGTTTGATCATTATGATCCCTGCTTTCCTCCATAACAGAAAACGCCTCACACAGTGAGCTGCGTGACCTTCTGTCAGAATTCACTTTACTGAAGCAAGTCAACCACCCACACGTCATAAAGATGTACGGAGCATGCAGCCAAGATGGTAAGACCTCAGTTCTCCTGCCATCATTCTCAGTGCGTGTGTTGTGCATGGAGTTTAAGTTCTGCATTTTTCTGAATAGGTCCATTGTATCTGATTGTGGAGTATGCCAAGTATGGGTCGCTCCGCAACTTCCTCCGTGAGAGTCGGAAAGTTGGCCCAAGCTACATGGGCAGGGACGCAAACAGAAACTCCAGCTACCTGGAGAACCCAGATGACAGGGCACTCACCATGGGTGACCTGATCTCCTTTGCATGGCAGATCTCCAGAGGCATGCAATACCTGGCTGAAATGAAGGTATTTGACAAACGAGTATTTGTACTTGTATAAGTACTAGAAAACATTTTCATTTTACTGAACTTTTACAGCTGAAATAGCTGCGGTTAAAATAAAAATACAGAGAAAAGCTCAATTGTTAGTTGTAGTGGGAAAGCTGAAAACAAGTGTTTGTACTGTAAGCAGTTAAGATACCATTTTGTTGTGTAAACCCTGAAATTCACTTTAAATGAGCGTTTTGGTTCAACAGCTTGTTCACAGGGACCTTGCAGCACGAAATGTCCTCGTAGCTGAAGGACGGAAGATGAAGATCTCAGACTTTGGCCTTTCCAGAGATGTGTATGAAGAGGACTCTTACGTTAAGAGGAGCAAGGTAAGGAAAGGAGCCAGAAAAGCACTATTTATTGTGTATTTACAACAGCTTTTTAAAAGAAAAATGCTTGTTTCTGTTTTCCAGGGCCGCATACCTGTCAAATGGATGGCAATAGAATCATTGTTTGATCACATTTACACAACACAAAGTGACGTGTGAGTGTAATCATCAAATGAAACAGAAAGTGAATACTGTCTTTTAAGTAGACACACAGATTAAAACATTCTCATGAGGCCTTGAATTTATTTTCCAGCTGGTCCTTTGGTGTGCTGTTGTGGGAGATAGTGACACTGGGAGGAAATCCATACCCAGGTATTGCTCCTGAACGTCTCTTTAACCTCCTCAAGACTGGCTACAGGATGGAAAGACCAGAGAACTGCTCTGAGGAAATGTGAGCTCCACTTTGTTACTCTACAGCATCTAGTCATTTTACTGAGTGTGAAACTCCCGTCTCCCACACTTTGACAGTCTTTATGGAAAATGTCTCTATTGGGAGGAATAAATCATACTTATTTCACCCACTGTGAAACTTCTTTCCTCTGCAGGTATAACCTCATGCTTCGATGCTGGAAACAAGAACCAGACAAGAGGCCGACATTCTCAGACATCAGCAAAGAACTGGAAAAGATGATGGTGAAAAGTCGGGTATGGTGAAGCTATCCAACACATTATAATAAGTTATTCATATTCCTTCACATGAAAGAAGTCAAGGGAGGTTATTAATCAGCCTCTTTCCATCCATTACTAGTCCATCGTTGATGTATTATTAAGATTTGATAGTGAGAAGTTGAGAGTATTTAGTTTTCAACTCTTTGTTTTTGTAGCTTGTCCTGAATGACGTGTTCTGTTGGCTTGCCGTTTAGAGTCATGCACACAGACACATGCCGTGCCTGCTTTGCTGTCATTCTTCCCAAATGCTTTAGATACCATAATTAGTGTTTAAGGAACAATGCTAAAATGCAGCCTTGAGCAGTGTAATCACAAAGCATACCAGTCAGTCTCCTGCTGCTGAAGCGGGGCTAAATATAGAGTGTTTAAGGACTAAGGAATTCAGACATCCAAGAATACAGCAGGATAGTTCTTCACTGCCATCATAAAGAGGCAGCAGATATGTTAATGGGTGTAATAAATAGAAGGTTTAAGCACAAATGTCTGTAGGATCTATGTCTGACCTTTAGCACATTCAGCTTTAGCCATGTGCCGTGACACCTCTCCTCCTTAATCAGCCTAATCACACTCTCATCTGCTCTCGTCAGGATTACCTGGACCTGGCGGCTTCCACGCCAGCAGATGCCCTGCTGTATGACGACGCTCTCTCCGAAGAGGACACACCACTAGTGGACTGTAATAACGCCCCTCTCCCTCGAACCCTCCCTTCCACATGGATTGAAAACAAGCTCTATGGTAGAATCTCCCATGCATTTACTAGATTTTAGAAACAGGGCACACAACACAAGCTCTCTTTTTTGGCAAGTTGTGATTGGCTTTTCTGTAGTCAAGTGTGTGTGACTGTGACCTAGGCATGCCTTCCGCTGATTTATGCTGACATATCTCCCATTTCATCGTAAATGAGAGGCTCAGTGAAAAAAAAAAAAGATCTTGTGTCTTGACTGTTTTTGTTTTATGTGGACCTGCTTCTAATGTACATGAATGCTGACTAAAAGTGCTACATTTGTAAATATTGAGTATATCCTTCATTCTAATTTATATTGCACTTCCCATAGTCGTGCTTCATCTGCATTTTATTTGTACATAGTTATCATTCCATCACATTTCCACTGTCATCATTCCATTATTTGTTTGCATTGGAAGAAACAGTGTGTAACATTTGAAACAGGTCCTTGCTGAATCAATCACTCATTGTGGTTTGAATTCTCCGACTTTCTAATGTGTATTAGCTATTAATATATAATGTTTCTACAATGCTGAACAGAGAAACAGTAAGGCTTTTCAACGCAGCTCTCAAGTGACATTGAGTGAAAAATAAATAACATATTGAAATAGTTACTTGTTGTCCATCTGCATTTCTGAACTGTAAGAGCATAGTTCTTCTTGAAACCAGTAAATTATACAATTATGCTTGATTTTATTTAGCATATGCAAAGTCACAATTTTACTTCTCTTAGGACTTGTTTCAGAGACGGGCACTGCAGAGTTTGATTTGAGAGCCTTACTGTCTGCACGCTGTTTATCTTTCACTGAGTGCAGAAAAATGATATGTTCTCGTTTTTAGGCATGTCATACCCGAACTGGCCCGAGAAGAGCCCGGTACCACTCAACAGACATGATGCCACTAATCCAGTCTTTACAAGATATGCCAATGATAGTGTTTATGCAAACTGGATGGCTTTGCCTTCACCCGCAAAAGCTGTGGACAAGCTTGATAGCTAAAGACAAACCAACACTGTAGAAAAGCTGACTAATTGGTAGTGTATATTTCTAAGACTGTACAAATACAATCTGATGCTAAAGTTGGTTCCCTTTTATTTCTGTTACACCAGTATTCAACGTTTAAACCTGGGGTCTTTTTGCTGCAAAAAACCGGCTGGATCTACATAGACCATGCTTCATTCAGCTCTTCACTATGTTAATGATTACCTCACGGGTCATGCTGGCCAAGTTGTATCACTGCATGACTGTTGTACCAGATTGTATGTCAGTGTCAGTGTCTTTTAAGTGCCTGTGCCGCTTATACAATAGACCTCCAATTATTAATATGCGACTGTGAAGATCTTGTTCCAGCCTGGGAATTAAAGGGAACGTCTTTACCATCACCCGTTGTAGACAGCTGGGATTGAGTGGACGAAAGCGAAATGCTGAACTTGTTCTGAAAATGTAAGTTTCTACTTTAGAGGACTGTGCTCCTCGAAATGTCAAAGACCCATTTTGTGTTTCTCCCACAAGATGTTTCAAAACTGTTTTTGCCAAAGAAAAGTAACACAGACATGTTCAGTGAACGGTTTTCTTGCTTTTTCTCTTTTTTTTTTTACATGAAAAATATCAACTAGCGAGTGCTACTCCAGTGTAAGGACATGAGACGTAATGTAAACTGTGACCATGTCAGACTACAGCAGATTTTTTTTGATTCACTGTAATGGCAATCTTTGTGGAAAGTCTAATTATGTAAACTAATGAGTGTTATCATTATGTTATTAGTTGTTTATGTTCAAATTAATAATAAACATTGAAAATGTGCAGTATGTTTGTTGCCCGCTTGTCTCTTAAAGCAGACTGTAAGTTTAGTGAGGCACCCTGTGTTTGGTAGTTAACATTAATTACTTTTTATAATATAACAAAATAACATTTACCATTAGTTTACCTCCAGCCAGTGGTTCATTATACACTCTAGCTTGCAAACATTTCTAAACAAATAAATATCATCTCTCTGGTATTATCAGTATATTATTGTGTAATATTAATGTGCCTCCAATAGCAACACTTGTAACTATTTTTGAGAAAGGCTCTAAATCAGCTTATTGACTCCCTCGTAACTGAATCACTATAAGAATATCTGCTCAGAAAAGAAAGATAATCATGGTGCGTCTGTGTTTTCCTCATAAAGCATAATGCCCACCAGTACTGGGAAATAATAAAGGAAATTAATAAATAAAAGACAACTAAAAATGAAACATCATGAGAACATTTCCTGGTTTAAGTTCTGCACCATAGTGATAACCATGGAGATCCCATGTTTGCACATTAAACAAGTGATCTGTATCCACTTATTGTCCCGTACGTCAGTGTTAATTCAATTCAGAGATGTCAGCTAGTGTATCATCACAGATAAGAGGTTTGTTGTGCTGGTCAACACAGATAAATATGTTAATGAATAAATAAATAAATAACAATAATAACGATAACGAAGGATTTTCAGCGTGTTTGATGACGGCAGCCCCTGTGAAAGCTCCCATTGGTTACTTGTTTATACCGGAAGTAGACTGCGACTCACTCTTTTCTCTTTGCTCCGTGGCATCTTGTAGCAGAGGCTGTCTGCTGCTGCCGGTTTTCTAGCAGACCCACCCCTGTAATCACAGAGAGGAATTGACAAAGGCGGAAATAAGTGAGTAGTTGTTTTTTCGCTTACATTACTCAAAAGCAGGCTGTTTAACAACCATAAAACAACATGAATGCGTAGTGTAGCTCCGAATATTGCTAAGCTACCTGTACAGTCGTGGTGATTTCCGGTTCAGATTTTTCAAAATAACACTGCGTGTAACGTACATGTGATGTCGCGATCTCCAGAAAAACAGAAATGTAATGTGAAGTTTTGTTTACCTGCGTGTTTAATAGCTTTAATATAAACAAAGCAGAGACTGAGATTGTTTTTCCAATCAATCAGTGAAATGTGTCATGACAAACCAAATTTGATCGTTTTAATAAGACAGTCAGTCAGAACAGGACACTTTAACACCAACCTACTGTTTGTACTGTTTGTCTGTGTAAGATGATACGTACGAATAAACAAGGCCCTGTTGGTATATAAATCTGTAGTCTGTGTCCTTAGGATACTCTCACAACAATGGGAAGATCATAATGATGATGATGATGATGAGCGTTAGGGGATTTTTTTTACATTAAATGACCAGCTTCGAGGGTAACACCACTCTATGGTACAAATACAGACGGAAACTACAGCTTCCTTTTTTGAGTTACAATGGCACTATATACAAAGTGCACAAACAAGCACTTCTCATAGTACTCTCATAGTTTTTGTTACTAGTTTGTCTTTTCTCAGCTCAGGCTCTTTGACCTTTTGACTGCTGATTTTCATTACAGTTGTCTTGAGTCTGATTTACAGGTGAAGACATATCCTAAGTGCCAGGATAGAAGAAATGTTTGTTTAAGTGCTGTAGATTTGACTGTGTGACCTTTAGGAATCAAAGCGTGCCTGGTATGTGGTGGGTAAGATGAGGAAGCTCAACTGAACTATGTACTGAAGCTTTTCTGCCTAGTATTGCAGTGAAGCAGTTAAGTACAGACCTTGTATTTTATCTGTTCTGCTTTTATTTTGCAAAGGAAAAGGTCATACCGGAAGTCTTTAGTTGGTTGTCGTGCTCGCCCACCAGTTTCCTCTGTGCTGTTGTTTAGCTCAAAGAGATAGCCGCCATATGCTAGCGAGGACAAGATCATTTTTATGTTCCCGTTTGTTCACGTTTAATCTTTGAAATGTAGTCGGAAAAACTTAAGACGTTTCAGAAAATAATCTAATCAATTTATTGTGAATGAAATTGAAATAGTACATTTGCTAAGGGTGACTGAGTGTTAACACATTGTTGTAATTTGACATGTTACTGTCTGACTCCTGATCAGACAATAAAATAAATCTTAGATTTCACAGCCTTTGCTGGTTTGTTGTTTTTTCCAGGTGATCGTCGAATGAACTTTCAACAGATGTATGAAGACACTGACACCTTAGAGCCAAGAAACAAGATCTTCACAGTAAAATGACATAATCAACCTTTCAGATCAATGAGATGCTGTGCAGAAACATGTACTAAATAATGTGAGCAGAGGGGAAAGGGAATGCAGACTTCCCAGGTATAGCTTGTGTGAGCGTGATGCCCAGGCGGGGGTTGCCATTCCAGGGCCGGGTCCGCTGGCTATTCCTGGGCCTCTTCCTGCTGCTGGTACTGCTGCTGTTCGCATACCTGCTGGAGTGCACTCCTCCAGCAGACGGCAGTCTGGTCTTACCTGGCTTAGCAGGAGAGACCTATGGAAAGGAGTACTACCAAGCTCTGCTGCAGGAACAGGAGGAGCGCCACCTAAGCCGCGCAGCGAGCCTCAAGCGCCAGATCGCTCAGCTCAAACAGGAGCTGCAGGAAATGAATGAAAAGCTGAAGCTCCTGCAGGATAAGAAGGAGCTCCCTGGGGTGAAGGGTCCAGATGAAACTAAAGACCAGGAGCCAGGAGATCTGCTGGAGTACCTTCACTCTCAGATTGACAAGGCTGAGGTCAACACAGGGGCGCGCCTGCCCAGCGAGTATGCCCTGGTGCCCTTTGAGAGTTTCACCTCGTCCAAGGTGTATCAGCTGGAGATGGGGCTGACACGACACCCAGAGGAGAAACCTGTCCGCAAAGATCGCAGGGACGAGCTGGTGGAGGTCGTTGAGGCTGCACTGGACATCATCAACAACCCAGATGAGGAGGATGGTGTTGAGGATGACATGCCAATGCAGAGACAAACTTACACAGAGGGTCACTTTACTGAAGGTAAGACCCACACTAACTGACTACAGACCGGTGACCGATGACTGATATATTCTTTCATGTGAACACTTTTCTTCTTTCATATTCTCTTATTCGGCAGGACTGTACAGGACAGAGAGGGACAAAGGGACTCTTTACGAGCTCTTCTTTGCCAAAGAAGATTCCAGCAGTTTCCGCCATGTCACACTTTTCAGGCCCTTTGGTCCCTTAATGAAAGTCAGGAGCACATCTGTAGAAACATCAGGAATGATTATTAACATCATTGTGCCGCTGGCAGGCAGAGTAGAAACTTTCTCACAGTTCTTACACAACTTCAGGTGAGAATGACGTTTTATTAGATTATTATTATCATGTTCAATTCAAATTCAGTAGACCTGTTTGGTTGGTTTTTGTTGTGTAATACAAAACAAACTTAAAAAATCTAAAAATGTCTGGAAATGTTTTCAGGGAGGTGTGCATACAGCAGGACAGAAGAGTACATCTCACCGTGGTTTATTTTGGGCAGGAGGGTCTACAAGAGGTGAAGACATCTTTGGAAAAAATGTCAAGGTTTGTGTATTTGCAGAAAAATAACTTTTTATGTGTTTGTACGAGGTGTGTTTCGCAGGAATTTAAATATGTTGCCTTTGTTGTTTTTCAGGGAGGAGAGCTTCTCCAATTATACCCTGATCCCAGTGGATGAGGAGTTTTCACGTGGTCGAGGTCTGGATATCGGAGCTCACGACTGGAAGAAAGGCGACGTCTTAATGTTCTTTTGTGACGTTGACATCCATTTCACAGTAGAATTCCTTAACACGTGTCGTCTACACGCTGCTCCAAGTGCGTTTTTACCATACATGTTATATCTCAGGTTTATTGTATCAGTAATCTGCCTGAACTTGTCTGAGTGGATTATCACTAAGTACTACACTGTGTTTCATGATTTGTTTTGTAGATAAGAAGGTCTTCTACCCAGTGGTGTTCAGCTTGTACAATCCTGCCATAGTCTATGGAAATTTGGAGCTGGCTCCACCCATTGAACTTCAGCTTGTAAGAACTGAAAATACTAATGTAATAATATCTGTATAATTATTTAGATGAAAGCAAGTGAAAGTTCTGTTCAATCAAACCTGTAGTGTTTGTGCATTATGTTAATTAATTTCTTTCAATTAGATTCATAAAAAAGATGCTGGATTCTGGAGAGATTTCGGCTTTGGAATGACGTGCCAGTATCGATCTGACTTCCTGAATATCGGTAAGTGCTGATCACTCATATGACATCACACTTTATATACTGATAAACAGCTGTTGACTTAATGTCTTAAAAATGATTCTTCTGTCAGGGGGGTTTGATCTGGAAGTCAAAGGCTGGGGTGTGGAAGACGTCCACTTGTACAG
This sequence comes from Helostoma temminkii, assembly GCA_900302695.1. Lineage (NCBI taxonomy): Eukaryota > Metazoa > Chordata > Actinopteri > Anabantiformes > Helostomatidae > Helostoma > Helostoma temminkii. The sequence continues at coordinate 18,010 of OMLM01008508.1, forward strand.
GAAGTATCTTCGAAGTGACCTGATTGTGATGCGAACACCAGTGTCGGGTCTGTTCCACATGTGGCACGAGAAGCAGTGTGCTGACGAGCTGACACCGGAGCAGTACCGCATGTGCATCCAGTCCAAAGCCATGAACGAGGCCTCCCACTCTCACCTGGGCATGCTCGTTTTCCGTGAGGAGATCGAGGCTCACCTACGGAAGCAAGCCTTCAAGACTCAGAGCAAAACAGAGGACTGAGCACGCCAGGTTGTGCTCATTGTCATTCCAACATTAAAACTGTGAGGTGCTGTGTTAATAATACTACAGCAATGACATGTTTACTTGGATCCTTCTGCATTTCACCGCACAGCTGTAGACAAATGAATGTACAAAAAGCACATTGATCAATGTGAAATTCATTTCATGTCATTGAAGAGCTACAGCGGTATTGAAGAAAACCAGTCAGTTAACCTGCTGAAGGAAAACTTAAAGTACTGTATCTGTTGGATTTAGTTTGACATTTTATTTTATGTATTAAAATAATTTCCCTAAGCATGCAGCAAACTTGGGAAACAAACATTTCATTAAGCCACGGTACATGCTTCAAACTTAGCACCTGATTTGCATTTATTTGTCTGTGTTCTCCTTCTCTGCTGCGTAACTACCTTTCACTGCTGAGCGGGAGGTCAGCCAGCCAGTTTCAGCCATTTCACAGATGATTTCTGCATTTCTGAAATGTCGAAGAAGATCAAATACAACCAGTTTTCATGTTAGGAAAGGTTATAGATAAAAAGCAGTAACAAAAGGGTAAAGTGTCTTATTTATATCACTAAGTATTAACTGTTGGGAAAAGGAATAAGAGTTGCACTTTCTTTAAGTGGAAGTTAAAGAAATGCAGGTTGATGCAATAGGAATCTGTATGTTTCCAATTCTGAGCTTTGTCTTAAGGTTACAATCTGTATACAGTGTATTAGCCACTAATCTGTTGTGTTGTTGGGGGTAAAAAAGGGACCTTTCTTATGTGGTTTGTGACAGTAACTATCTTCCTTTGCTGATGACAGCTTTGATGGACCAGAAGCATGCTGATAGAGTAGAGCCAGAAGCTTATAGCATGCTGCACACTGATATCAGGTCTCTGTCATCCAGTATTATCATTTTAATAACAAAAACTTGTCATTTATGCTCAGTGAGAATTACTCTCATCACTATGATTCCTAATAGTCGACTAAGGTTGAATGTTACATTTGTAAATACTTTTCTAGTATTCTGTTTCATGTATATAAGTTGAATACTTTTGTCTTATGTGCCTACATGCTTAAAGTGATATGAAACAAACTGATTTTTTTTTTTAATGTTTGAAGCTGTGTCTGCAGCAGTAGGCTTGTTAATTTTCGTCCATCTCATAATGAGATGATGTTGCAGCTGAAGAGCACAGTCACAGAGGGTAGAAGTGTGATGCTACAGCTGTGAAAAGTGTACGTAGAGCAGGAAAGTGCTTTATTTTTCTCCCATTGACAGTAATATACATGCATTTCATCCTCTACTGTAATTATTTTTAATCGCGCTTTGAGTCTTCTCACCCTGCAGGAGAAATATTACATGTCTTCCTTTCAGCAATACATAACAATTCAAACAGAACTTCTGGAAGGAAATGATTTATTTTGAAATTTTAGCCATGAAATAAAACTTACAGAAGGCTACTATGTCATTTCTGCTGTTAGCATTTCATTTGATGATGTGATTTTCAGTAAACTTCACCTATAATTTATATAAAATGTAATATCAAACCTGTCAAGTGTTTTGGATCTACTTACTCATTTATTTCTTAATTTAAGACAAATGGCATAATACAATTGTATTACTCATCTGTATAAAATAAAAACTACACGAATAGAAAATAAAAGTTAAAAATAAGAAAGCATAATCAAAATCCAGGAGATTCGACATGAAATTTTCAAACAGGCTCATTTTCATCTGCATTACTTCATTAATGGGCTATGTTTTCTGGATGGATCCCCATTGTCTTGTAGATCTCTTTGAGAATCAGCAGGACCGTGTCTTCAGATTCCCTAAAAATACAAGATATGTATTAGTATACAAGTTTTACCCTCGTCTTCAACCAGCAGGTCAGAGTGGTTAATCTATGGGACTTTTCACATAACACATTTTATCACAGTAGGGAAAGCACAGCTGTAAATACCAACATTAAAAACAGCTTCATAATGTTTCAATAATTCATATAAATACTGAAACAGCTTTTGTCTCTTGTAACCATTCCTTCTTTCCTAAAGCCCTTAGAGTGTCTGTGATTGTGGACACAATTTACAGTTGCCCAAGTTAATGAAGTTAAGTGTTAATCGGTAGCTTCAAAATATCAGCCACTGTAGTCCTCACAAAAATCAGAAAAATATTCTGAATACATTTTTGAACTGAGTGAGGTCTGTGGATTTTGTCTACCATCGATGAAATAGGAAAAGTCTCAGAGTGATCTCTTAAGGGCCTGTATTTATGGGAGGAATGACAAGCCAAATCTGGTCCAGTGGTCATAGAGTCCACTGAGTATTGTATTAGAACATTAATCATCTATACCTCTTATCCTGTAGAGGGTGGCTGCTCCTGTGCTTAATTTATAGCTCACATCAGTGTGACAGTGAGCAATACCCACAATAACAGGACCCTGAATAATTAACTGTATTGACATGCAGTGGTAAAAAGTCTGAATGAAATAAAGTCACCACTGTACCAGTAGCAGAGATGACTTTGGAGGGCAAACAGGTACTCGTTGAAACTCTCGATGGGCTTCTCCTGCAGGACGTAGTCAATGCGGTTCCCCCCGTTTAACATCCCCACCTTCACTTGAGGCTCTTCTTCTCTTTGTGGTTCAGGGATCTCTGTAATCTTATGCTCTATGTCGGACCAGAATAAACATATTAATCTTGCAGAATAAATATAAAATAACTTGATTCAAAATTACTGAATCAGAGAAACTCACCTTCTTCGGCCTGCTTCTCTTGCTCTTCGATCTGATTGGCCACAATGGCAAGCTCGGCCTGAAGTTGAGCAGACGAGGTGTGTGCACGGGCAAAGTCATTGAGTGTCTGCCAGGCGCTCCTCAAGGAGCTGATGAAGCCATGCTTCAGATCAGAGCCCATCCTGGAGAGACTCTCCTTCAACTCTGAAAACAGAGATCCATTAATTTCCCTGCATGAAAAAAATTTATGTGGCTGACAATTAATCCACACAAAAGCAAATACTAATTGTCCACACAGTATTCATTGTTAAAATTTCAATTAAAAAAAAGGACACAACTAGACAGCAAACCACTTACACCATTATGAACACATGTAATTGTGTTAGCATTTAGTTTTAAGAACTAATATTTATTTGCAGCTTTATCAGATATATTAATGATAACATTTGTGATGCATAAATTTGAGAGAATAAAGAGTCGTACCAAGGTGAAGCCTCTTCCTCCCCTTGTGATGAGGGATCAAAACAGGCTTCAAATCGATATCTGGCATTATCATGGGCTCGATCCTGTACGCCACTGGATCCAACTTAAAACAAAACAGTCACTAATGAATAAGTCACTGGTTTATTTTACAGAGTAACTTATGTGGGTAAGCTGGGTAATTACTACAGATACACTGGTTGGACAAGCTTACTGGGTGGTAAATATTGAAGAATCTCTTGCATGTTGGCAGCTGGTACATCTCTTCAATCTTCTCCAATCCTCGGACTGTCAGGAACATTCCAATTGGGGATCCTAAAGCAAAAAAATTCACTGGCTCAAAGTCCAGTGAGTGGTAGACCACTGACACCTGCAGGACATAATATGAATGTAGTTATTGTTAAAGGTTGAGGAAAATTCTCAATGTTCTTTGTGGTTTAAGTCACACATACCTGTCCAGTACCGGCTTCAAAGCAGTTGTAGTTGACGTGGATGGAGGAGACAGTGTGGCTCGCAGGCTTCTTCACAGAGGGCTCAGGTCGAGCTTCAACTGGTGGTGGAGGCAGCGCAACCTGACTGACCTCTTTTACTTCTGCTTTCTGCTCCTGAGCTGCCTGATGTGCAGCCTGCATACATGTAACCACCACAAAGACAAAAAGAGAATCACCATCTTTACCATCCTCATCACTACTGTGTTTGCAGGCCTCAAAGATACTTGTGAGAGACACATACCTGTTTATTCAGTCTTTCTTTGACAAACTTGGCAATCTTCTTCCGCGGACCCAAAGGAATTCCCATCTCTTTCAGGTCTTCAATTGTGCACATGAGCTGAAAGATTGTGAGAAAAACAGAATGAACCCACTATCTTAAAAGAAAAGTTATCATTAATACCGCACAGATGTTTAAATATTATCAACTTTAGGAAGGTTCCTCTGTGAACTTTGCAGCATAAATTCTTCTTGTTAAAAACTATTTTTCTTATGTTGTATTAAAATAGATTTTGAAGACTCGAAATTCCCTGGAGTTACTCAGGCAGGCAGCTATTTATTCTTACAAAAGATTCAATGTCAATCTTCTCCTCATCAAAGGTACTCTTGTACTCGGACAAGCCTAGATGTTCCAGCATAGCAGAAAGATCCTCAAACTCCTCCCCATCTTCTTTGGGCTCCACTTCAACAGCTGGAGGGGTGACAGCTTTATTTCCCTGTGTAACAGAAGCCTCCACCTGAAATGAGGAGCAGAATTTTCAATGATATACTGCTATATTATTTTGACATGATCCAGCATATACAACACTGTGCTTTACTTACAAAAACTGATGTTTTTTTAACTGATTGGCAGGATAATGGATGATATATAAAACGAATGATACCTGTTTAGTTTCTCCATTAGATGTGGGTATGAGTGGCATGGCCATTGCATTCATCTGATTTGAAAGCAGGTCAAAGAGAATCAAGGAACCTGTAAGATCAAAGGAGAAAAGACTATTTAAATGAAAAACAGAAGAAAACATAAACCAGTGGTACTTAAGCCAACAATAAACTGCGTTACTACCTAAACTGTGTCCAGCCACTGATATGCCTCCTGTGTAGTCAGGGTTTCTCTTCATGAAAAGGGCATAGAGTCTGTTAATCTCTAGAGCAACTGTGTCCATGATGGTCTGGCAGTAGGTGGGACTGTTGTAGAAAAGCACATCTAACAATGTCTCGTTTGTAAAATGACGTAAACGTCCAATGCTAGGCAAGGTGATCTTCTTAATCTTCCTACGAAGAAAAAAAAAAAGAAATTTCATAGTTAATCATTCTCTTGTTAGCGAATCCCGTGAAAAGATGGAAATCCAGTGAATTTATCTTCTACCAAGTATTGTTAGTGAAGCTTGATAATGTATATATTTGTTCCACAGAGCTCTATGGTTGTACAAAAAACATTAATTAAAATTATTAAAAACACTGGAGTGAGTCAGTGTTGCACTGAGCAGCATGTTCTTTCACTAGTATTAACACATACATATAGTTTATTTTGCCACACATGGTACTGCCATTATAAAAATTGACTAGATTATTCATCCACAACTGAAAATAGTACTCTCTTATTTAAGCATAACCGGCTAAAGACTACAGTAGATGGCTATTTCACAAATCTGAACTATATTTAAAGCTCTACATTGTTAAGAGGAACAAACTTGAATCTAAGTGCCATGCACAAGATCGACTAGTCAGTATTGAGAGACAGATCCTATGCTGGTTTTGGTATTTTCATAGAATTTGGTTACAAGAAAAACAGAGTGGATACTATTAATATAAACCATGTACAGTATTTCAGAGACTGTGAGGGAGATATTGTACATATTTGAACTAACAGTCTCATAGGTGTCCACTGCAGTCCAAACAGCAACTAATAACAATGATCATATGTGTGTATGTCATAAAACTTCCTTTGCGTCATGATGTATTATGTTCCAAAATGTCCATAGTCACTTTAACCTGCTTCTCCTCACCTGTCCACCCCTGTAGCATCTCCATGTAGAGCTGTATGCCACTGGACAGGCAGGAACTCCACCCTGCTAATGGTATGCTCATCCATCGATTTCTTAAAGTGACTGTGCAGCAGCTTCAGTGACACATTACGGAAATCATCCACTGAAAGCACATGTATTTGTAGTTAATTTAAATAACATCACCACAGAAGCTATACCTACACCTATGAATGTCATGATTGCATGTTACTCACCGCACTCGACCATGCTCCTAAACCTCAGGTCACATACAGGACCAATTCCATGAACCATGAACACAAGATGATCCACCTTGGAGTGCTCACCTGGAAAATATATGCATGATGGAAATGTTGCATTTTATTTATTGATCTCCATAGTCACCAACTGCCCTGTTTGCATCTTGTCTTGAGGTGAACCTAAAAATTGAGCTCTTAAACTATAAAGACACTAAAATGCATCTCATGGTTAAATCTGACTTTGTCTTCCCTCGTAATATAGATTATGATGACTGGTACCTCCTCTAATTAGGGATGTCCCAATACCATCCTCATGCATTCGTACTCATAAAACTTCTCCCATTTACAACAAGTCGCATCAAGCAGACAAACAGGAAGTAAAGACACAAGACTGGTAGAGAATCCAGTTAATTTTCACAATAAAACATCAGGCTATGCGTAAAAGTCCCCCTGTTAGGTCTGTAGCTGGTTGACTGAATCCACCCAGTGCCAGTTTCTTCTCCATTCTCATCTCTTCTGCTGTGCCGCAATTAGCAGAAGGCGAGAGTTTTTCCTCTGCTAGACAATGTGTGTCTAACATACAAACTAATTAATTATAAGGAGAAATATAAAATTAACAGCAAAAAACTGCAAATATTACATTAATTTGTCTTTGTTTAGTGCTAATTTCAGAACATATCCTTCTTTCTCATCGTATAAAGCACAAATATCCACACAGAATGCTGAAATCTAGAAGTTGTCAAGTTGCACAAGTTAGACAAATAGTCCAGAGACAACCCAGTTTATTGCGTCACTTGTTGAAAATTCTGAATCCCGCTGCCAGTCATTCCCAGCTGTCATCACACTGTCTGAACTGAAGGTACATGACTCCGCGAGGATTATATTCCAAGCAAAACAACCTTGGCGCTTGGACCCCAGCCAAGCCATAGCAGGTGTATAATGTTTGGATGTGAGCAATAGTCTCCTATTGTGTATTTTATTTTGTCACAGTCAGAATGAGAACAACTTCTGACTACAGTGTCTGAAGTTATTGTACTTTTCCAGTAATTTTTTTATACTAAAAAATGCCACAACTGCAATATTATTAAGTACTTGTATCAATACTCAATATCGGCAAGTACTGAAATGTAAGAACTGGTACTCAGTCAGGAAAAAAGTGGTATCAGGACATCTCTACCTCTACCTCCTCTGAAGTGCCTCATCTCATTTAATAGTGTCCTGACAATCTATTCTTAAGTACTCTGAAACTATCAGAGCTTGCTAGATGGATTATTGAGTTTAAAGTGTATTGTAGAATTGTATGTAACACAGAGTAGAGAGGAGCTTTACTACCATCAGGCACTTCATCATGGTCATCATCAATTCCCCTTTTCACCACTCTGGGCCTGGTCTGACCATCTTGAGTTGTGCCCCACTCATCTGGTATGGAGGAAGGCTGAAACTGTACAATCACCTACAGAGGCAAAGAGAATAATCATCACTCATTAAATCAAACATGATTATTCACAACAAGGTCACCATTCAACACTCATCAGACAAATGTTTACCTTTGGATTGTGCATGACAATGGTTTCTCCTGATGGAAACTCCAGTCTACGGTGCCACTGGTTGGTAGACACAGCTTTCTTATACTCTGCCTGTGAATAAATTGCGTGTTAGACCTGATGCAGGACTTGGTGAAAAATAGACATATTTCTGATCAAGTGTAGAAGTGAGACAAACCTCCAGCTTTTCACTGAAATCCTCGGTGTAAGGAATGAAGCGGCTATCGGTATCTCCTTTGTAGAACCAGGAGCAGCGTCGGACCTCTGTAGGCTCCTCCTCCCAATACACTGCAGTCCGGATGCGATCGTAGAGCTGCACATCGTAACGTCCTCCATCTGTGCGCACGACTACATTTTCTGGGTCTGGTTGAACTACAAGAACAAAAAGGCCACAAGAACATTAGAGCGGATCATCGTTACACTGCCTTGTTAGAGCACCAGCGTTGTTAAGGGTAGCTGTTAGGGCTGCTCAGAAAACATTCTCAAATTGGCATCAGTTGTATGTCATCCTACCTGAATTGTATGTTTCCTCTAGCTGAATTGAGTCAATAATGCTGAATGGAAGCCAGACGCTCTTTGACTCCACCTGTTTACAGTAGAACCAGTGAGGCTGAACAGCTTCATAGACATTGTAGTTGTATGGCATCATGGGGCCTGTAGGGACTATTGCTCCAGCAGTTGTGGTTAGAGGTTGAGGTGCCTGAATCTGAGTAGGAGGAGGCTGAAGAGAGAAAAAAAATTATTATAAGGTTCCTCTTAATTAATGATTGTTGTTTTTGTGTCGTGTAGTTGATGCATCATTTACTCACTTACTTAATTTGACAAACACTGATCAGCTGATATTTACCTTCGTGAACGTGGGTCCTGACAGTGGAAATGTCTGTGGCGGAGAGCTGAGAGAGTAGGGATTCTGCTGAGGTGTGTGTGTTGGTGGCAGCATCTCTGGAGCTGGAATATAAGGACTGGCTCTGCTGCTGGTGGGGGTGTGTCGATATGGGTTATGAGTCTGTGGCTGCATCTGGGGAGGTGGTGGGGTCATTGTGGTGGGGGGAGGAGTGTGACGTCCCACAGGGCTCTGGTAAACTGCACTTCCGAATGATGGAAGAGCGGGATTCATTTGGGAACTTGTATGTGGTTGTGGTGGTGGGGGCGCCACGCTAACACTGCTGGGAACAAAAACTGAGCCTGCTGATGTCTGAGCTGCTGACAGAGCAGGTGGTGGACAAGGAGAGTGGCCGATGGATGCAAATGGATCACTGCTGGTTACAGGGCTGGAGAAGTAGTTAAAGGTAGAGGGAGGTGGTCCACTCCCAGAGGTCTGACCAAGAAAGCTGTCTTCTTCACCAACATCAGTAGAATCATCTAGTGGACAAAACAGAGCACTATCACTACACTACACGATTAAAAAAATAACTGTTAAAATGATCAGAAAAAGGAAAATGCTCGTAATACTTTTCAAAGCCCAAAGTGACATGAAGCATGAAGCTGGTTTTAATTTACCAGTTTACTCAGGCAAAGAGATGTAGCGTTGGTACTTTAAACAGTTTATAATGACTCTACCTGTAATAACAGCTTGCACAGTGAATAACCTGACCACAACACATAACTGTGAAACAGGCCTGATATGAGACTGACATTTGACTGACATATTTCTCTTTCCTTTTGCAAAACCAATAACATATCAGCTGACGGTATCACAGTTTGCTAGCTAGCTTAGCCTGCTAACGACATTGCCATGGTCCAACTTTCCTCTGTCGGTATTTCATCTCACCTCCTGACAACACCGCCGGACCAGAGGCATGACTCACTGGTATAAAAGGCAAATTGAAGTTAAACTCCGGAGCGGCGCTGAACAACAAATTTGCACCGGTACTGGGAACATTATTATTTTTTCTATCTGCCATTTTCCACAGAATTACACGTAGCCACTACCGGAGCAAGCAACCTCGGCTCTCCAGACAGCGTTTGCCCTGCCCACACAGATTTCGCAGATCTCTAAAACATAGCTAGCAGCCTAACACATGATAGGATCCTGAGACACATGTTTTATAGATCTACGAAAACGGCGCAGGTCATTTTACTGCAATTCGTTGGTTTGGTGGTAAAACAAACAGAATTTGTGGCTACTGCCACCTAGAGGTCTGAGAGATCACTTGGTGAGAATTTCTGTTTCTAATGTGCTAAAATAAGAAAACTTTAGTTTTTATGAAGGACAAATATATATAGAAAAGAAACACATTTTCTTCTCATGAAACTACGACGCTCAAATTGTCATAAAAACAGCCACCCAGAAGCACAATAAATAACCCAGCCTGTTTGAGTAATGCGTCCACCGGTTGGTCTCTGTGTACAAAACAAACGCACTAGCTCCTCCAATGGTGACGCAAATTTCCCGCCGTCACTTCTGCAATCCCGTATGTGGGGAAAGTAAAAAAAAAAAAACAAGTGTTTCAAGCGGTTTTACTTTGAGGTAAATTTATATCTTCAGCCTTTTGCCATTAGCTAACGATGCCTTCCGCACATGACTGGATTAACAATCCTCTGGGGATTGTTGAAGGGCAGTTTGGTAAGAGACACACCGGAACTTCTTCACTCCTTGACAGCTAAACTAACTCGTGAACCTAGCTTGTTAGCTGCATGGCTGCTGACCAAGCTAGCTGCTCATCACATGTAGTTAACCTAGCAGTGTTTTTTCACTATTCTTCACAAATAACCATCAACTTCTGTTCTCCTCAATCTTTGCATCTTCGCTGGTTTTGCTTTTAAATATATTTGTTTTGTGTTCGAGCTTAAAACTTATGTGCACACATTCACAATGAAAATCCACAACATGGGACAGTCCATACACAGGTCCCTTATAGTCTTAAAGTCGTTTTAAACTTTACTGAACATATCCCCTAATTACAGTATAGAAAGCACAACCTCAGTGTTTGGAGTTTGGCAAACACTGTGCTAGTTTTTTTTTTATTACCATTTGTGAATGATTTTAAACGACTCAACTAACAATTGAAGAGATATTTTCTTTGTACACTATAAATCAACTAGGTTAAGTATTTGATATATTGAAGATAAATACAAAAACATAAAAGTTCTTCCCACTTTATAAGAGCAAATAAATAAAAATGAATATCCTCTTATTGATATTTTAGCTGCTTCCCAGAACAATCCTGACTCTGCATGGGAGGCAAAAACAGTTGAATTCTTCAAAGAGAAGCTGAAAGAGAAAGACGCTCATACCTGGGTAATGTAACTCTAAAGTCCTCTCAACATGTGAATTACACTGAGATGCAATACATGCTAAAATAACCTGTTGCAGCACAAATGCTTTTAAATTACAACCATCTTCATTTTGGTTTAGGTCCCATCTTTGAACGATGTCCCTCTGCACTACCTGAAGCCAAACAGCCTGGTCAAGTTTCGCTGTTTAATCCAAGACATGTTTGATCCAGAGTTCTACATGGGAGTCTATGAGACTGTTGATCCCTCTACAAAGGCTAAAGTGAGTCCTTCCCTCTGCACCTATTTGCATGAGCACAGTCGTCTCATATGACCAGTTGTTTGCATGTCATCATAATATTATCTTTATGTTGCTGTCTGACTATTCCTAGGTGCGGCGATGTGGGAAGTATAAAGATGTGACAGAATGTGGGGTATGTTCACATTTGTTCAGTAATCCAAGGTCTCTATAAATGCTTCAGCTGAGCTTCAGCTTTACCATCAACTCTGCATGTATCTCCAGGTGGATTTTAACTCTAGAAACACTGTGACTGCAGAGAGACAGACTTTCTACTGTGTGCCAGTCCCTGGAGAAAATCCCTGGGCGAAAGAGATATCCTCATTTTGTCGAAACACAGTTAAACACATTTTACCACTGGTCTCAGAAGCACCCAACTTGTGTGCAAAAGTATTTTTGAATACTGCAATCTAGTTTTCCTTAATTTTCTTGCACATTTATGCCAGCTCCAGCCAAGCGAGAGTGGTTCCTTCCACCTCGTACGTGCCAAGCAGGCAGAAACGAAGCTACGAGGAAGATGATGACATGGACGACATGGACGCACAGCCGCAGAAACAGAGGGAGCCACATAGCAGTATGTGATGCTTGTAAAGTTGAGATATGTGAACGTGTAGTTGATGACGAAACACTCATCTACATATAAGCCTGGATCAGTAAATGTTTGTCTTTTAGTGCAGATGTAACAGTGTGATTTTAGAAAGTCCCTATAACTGCAAATGTTGTATAAGTTATTCTTGAGTTTTTGTGCCACTTGTCACCACTCGACAAGGTCTGTTTAGTAGCTTCTGGGAACATTTCAATCGTATCTAATTGTCTTTATCATAAATTCTCAGTTCTAAGAATTTAATAACAAATGAGTTCCATCTGTACATGAACATAACGTGAGCTGATTAAAAGTCCTAGAGTTAATGAATTAATGGTTGAGCTCATTTTTAAATTCACTAGTTAATAGAGAATTCACAGTTAATTTCCTGTCTTTAAAATAATAAATAAATTGATCTAATGATGAGAATGGATTTTGTTCTTAAGGCAGGTTGCTCTCTGTCTCTCTGCAGGTCCTCAAAGTCTCACAGAACAGCAGGGCAATGGTGACTGTAAGCGGCAGGAGACAGAAGCTCCTTCCAGCCAGGCAGCCTCTGCCTCCCATCTCGACCTCAACTTTCCCTTGCCGGGAGAGAAAGGCCCATCTTGCCTAGTCAAGGTAGAGTGTGTTATGTTTCTTAATGGGTCGTTTTTTCTCTATTTTCACCACTGTTACGTAAACTCTTGACACAGTTATTGGTGCTTGATATGTCACATTTGTTCTCTGAGATGAATCCACCATCATCTGTGTGATGTTGGCAGGTGTACGAGGACTGGGACAGCTTCAAGCTGAATGACACACTAGAGGTCTTTGGGGTTCTCTCTGTCAGTCCTGCTCTCAGCGCTCTGTCTGACGAAAAGTAAGACACATAATTTGGTTAAATTTTCATCCCATTTCCTGGTGATCAGCCTCTTTATTACTTATTCTTGGCATATCCACACAGAGACGCCTCCTCATGTCTCCTGGACCCTGCAGAGTGCATGGAGACTGCAGAGGAGCAGAGAGTGCACAGCCCACCGGCCTCACTCGTCCCTCGCCTCCACATGATCTACGCCAAGTTGCTGCCACACAACAACCCTCTACTGCCCTCCGCCACTTTAGAGGACAACAGTGCCTGTAAGGACAAACAGAAGAGTATGAATGATGCATGAGAGCCTTTTTTTGTCTTTTTTCTCTGTGTGTGTGTGTGTGTGTGTGTGTGTGTGAGAGAGAGAGAGAGAGTGTAATTTCTTCCAGTGGTGATGACTTCATGATAAACACAAACCCTGACCAAATCACTTTCAGAACAGATATATAAGAGATATATATAAGGTTTACCGCTGTCATATTTTTAATCATCGCATCATTTAAAAGTGCAGATGTCGATGAGCCAATCTTGTGTGTTGCTAAATAAAACCTGATAACAAGCTATTTTGACAAATGCTGTGCATGTCTGGAAATCAGTGGACAGCACAGAGGTGGCCGATTTAAATTCCAAGTGGCCAAAAGGCTACAGATGCTCAGAAAATATCCCCCTGTGGTCTCCTTTCCTTTACCTGTGCTGCATAATATTAAAGGAAAATGTCAGCGAACTTAAAAATGATTATTCTTATATAAACACACTGTGAAGATACTGCACAATGAACGGCAGCAAAGCTTGTCAGGTCATGTTATTAACAGGCTGTCACTAAATTGTCTTTTGTATACTAAACGTGTTAAGAGCTGATGAGGCTAATGCCATTATTTGTACACAATTAGGTGTTTATATAAACAAATGCAGAGACATTCATTTAGTGCTGAGCCAGTGTGTCAGTTAATCAACTGAGTCAGTAATCTTGATAATCAGTTAAAAACGTGTCAGACAGAAATGCAGAATATCTGTATTTAATGCTGAAATCTTTGTGGCAGACTGAATCCTGCTATTTTGAAAACATTGTTTTGAACAAGGAGCCAACATAAACCATAGTCACATTATCGTGTTGCCCTCCAGCTGTGTGGGGAAGCAGATAAAAGGAGGCCACTGTGTTGTTGTGCATTTGTCTTATCAAGCTTTCCAAATGGAGGAATAACACAGCAAGTGTTTTCCACTGTAGAGACATTAGTGCACATGTCAGTAGTAGCCACAGGATTGTATTTAATCTCTTTGTCCTTCCTCCTCAGTTTTATCTTCCACCTTGAGTGAGATGGCGTCCGTCAGGGAAGAGCTACTCACATACTTCACTTATGTCCTTCTGGGAGATGCTCTGGCTGCTGAGTACCTTGTTCTGCATCTTATCTCTGACGTGTACGTGACAGATATAAGCCCCGTCTGTAACATTTAACAGCAGCCTTCCTCTCTTGGTTTGTGGCACCAAAACCAAAACATTTTCATTCATATCGTGGTTGATTATGTTGTAGGTATGCTAGACGAGACGTTCTCCCACTGGGCAAATTCACCCTGAACCTGAGTGGCTGTCCTACAGTTGCCTCTTACACTGAACGCCTCTACCAGATCATCCAGCATCTTGTTCCTTCTGTGAGTGAATTTTGGCACCAAGCCAGTTGATTTCTTGTTTTTGGTTGAAATGAAAGATGCTGAAACAGTTTCTTTCCCACCCGCAGTCTTACTATCTAGGTATGAGCCTCCAGAACATGAACCAGATGCGGCTGGTGCCGAGGAAAGACTATGTGGCTAACCGACTAGTGAGTGGAGCCTTGCAATTGGCCAAAAACACTTCCCTCTTCCTGGATGAAACCCAGCTGGAGCAGGGACAGCTGGACACAACAGGTTAGACTTCTAAACCACGTGGGGATGACACTGAAAGGATGAACTCTGCAGTTAATCAACTCCCTGCAACCTGTAGACACTGCAGCTAACACTAACCAGGCTGGATTTTCTTCTGTGTTTGTGTCTTGTGCTGTAGGTGTTCGTAATGTCACAGCCCTCGGCAACTTGATCTCGTGGCAGAAGGTTGATTATGACTTTAACTACCACCAGATGGAATTCCCCTGCAATATTAACGTGCTCATTGCTTCTGAGGGACGCTCTCTGCTGCCGGTGAGGACAAAGAGGGATGAGGGATCTAACCTCAGGGTGAAAACTCTCCCCCTTCCACCCCTGATCCCCACCCTGCCCTTGCCAACCTAGCCTGGGGGGGTCAGATTTCCTCCAGCCTCTCATGAGACCCAGCAGTGTCAAACCCTAGAGGTTGTTTCCAGCCTGCGTCACGCTGTCCTCTCAGCTGCCATTGGTCAGCCACAACAACCTCTCCAGCAGACGGCTTTAGCCTGGGTCTCATGCTGTTGTGAACAGCTCGAGGAATGTGCTGTGTGCTATTCCTGTGTGTTGGTCTAATAGGTTGCCATGGTTGCAGCTGTGTGCCAGAGGAACAATCCTGGGAGTGGTGTCAGGTCTGACCATCTATTAGTCCTGCAGTGAAGGGCAGCACGCTGTAAACAACTTAGGGTTGATTAGAAGTCAAAGTACACAGTTGCGTTTACGTGAAAACTTACTGGCTGATAAGAAGATACAGGGTTAAACTGATCAGATGTTTCACACTCATCTCACTGAAGCTTCTCTCCTGACTGGCATGCTACAAACTTTCGAGAATATGCTAGGCATGCATGCAGGAGACAAGTCTGACTTTTGCATAGCAACACTACATAGACTGATGTTTTCTATGTACAAACTTCAGTATTTCTTTCTCCACAGTCCGACTGTCAGATACACCTAGAGTCTCAAGTCGACCCGTCCCACCTGGAGGAGTATCTCAGCAGCATCCATGTGCATCAGCAGGTCTCGTCCCAGCTGAATAAGTTCAGAATGTACCTGAGCGTGGCTAAGTTGCTGGACTACAGTATCTCTGATGAAATGACAAAGGTGAGACATACTGTCCTCAACATTGTGCTGACTGTACATAAGGTGAATTTTTGCATAAGAATGAGAACCTTGCTCGAGTTACTTGCAGGTTGGTTATCTGCACCATTAATGGACTCAACTGGCCTGTTTATCTCATTTAATGCTTTGTTATTGTCTATGTGCATTAGTGTCCTTTTAAGTGCTTTGTCCTTTTCTGATGTCCTCAGTCAGTTGAGGACGACTTTGTAGATATGAGGAAAGACGACCCCCAGAGCATATCTGCTGAGGACCTCCACAGGATGCTCGTTGTGGCGAGGTGGGCTGTGAGAATGTTGACTTGACATTTCTTTCCTTTTATCCAGCAGCTTGTAAAGTCTTTCTTAAAAGGCAAAGTGTTAAACACAGTAAGTCATTATGACAACAATGGAAATGCCACATATGACATAAGCAGGATGATAACTTTGTGGGTCAGTGGAACCAAATTAAAAATAGACAGACATTTTGACTTGCTCTATGCCTCATGGACCAACGTATTTGGAGTCAGTCTGTGCTGAGTGGGATGTCGCTGACTGTGACTCTGTCCACAGGTTGCTGTCTCTGAGCCTGGGACAGACCTCTCTGTCCAGAGACAGCTGGCTGAGAGCCAAAAACATTGAGATGCTGCGGAGGAGCCGGATGGAGCAGCACAAGAGTGTCAACGGCAACGAGCCATGACCACACAGATCAGCGCTTTTTTTTTTTTTTTTTGATAACTAAAAAAGTTTGTAATAAAGATGTTTTTCATACAACATATAATTCAATGTTCAACTTTTTTACTGTACTGAGTTAAAGGTAAGATGTAGATATATTTTCACGAGTAACCGTACTAATTGTTGTACATACAATTATATTTCAAATTGTCATTGTTCCAATTTTGCCTTTCAATATACATTATGTTGTAGTGTTTTTGATGAAACACCAAAATTTCTATGTTTACAAAAACATTTTTCACGTAATTATATAAATAAAGTAAGGAGACCTAAAGTCTTATTTTCCTATTGTGCAGTTTCTTCTGAGCCAGTTTACATCCAAGGAGCAAACTGTTGGATATGTTAATGCTCAGACTTCCTGTTAGTGGATCGAACAATAAATACAAAACTCATTCACTCATACTTTTTATTCCAACGTAATATCTTCCTAAACAAAAAGTGTACAGTGCACTTTGTTATCAAGTAAAACACCCAAAGAGATTAAGAATAAATAGGATACTTTAATATATAATACAATGTCAGTACACCATGGAAACCAATGACCGTTGGTAAAGAGGAAAAGACATGATCACAGACATTCAGATGGGATGGTGCTAATGCTAGAAAATGTGCTGAAAACAGTGCAAATCAAATGTTTCAAGACCTCTAGGAGCATGATAATCTGTCATGGGCTGGGGTCCTAAAGATCAGGGAGGACAACCACAGACATCAAATAAAGAGGTGGTTGCAAAAGCACTTGGTGTAAAACAAAAGGAAAGAAGAAAAAACTCATCCAGCAAATGCAGATTAAATATACCACGGCAGCGTTTGCATATATAAAAAAAAAAAAAAAGACTCTAGCACTGTGGTCTCTATAAGGAATGTTGAGAATCACTGTTCCTTTCAGCTTTATACATACAGCCACTTTAGGACAGAGTAGGTTTCTGCTCTACTTGAGAATTGCTCCAGTGTATTTAATCCTGAAGGAAGTTTAAAAAAAAAAAAAAACCTATTCTCTGCGTTTAAAATTTTGCTTAACCTTAAAGCTTTGGCAGCACCACACACAATCAGCAGTTTCAGTAACTATAACTGTAGCTCCAACAAAGCAGCCAAGGCTACCGTACACTTACTTAACATAATTATAGTCAGATGAAATATACAAGTATCCCACGTACTATCTGCTGGTGAGTTAGCGAAATGCAGAAAACAGACATGTTACAAAATGTGAAATGTATGACAGTTTATCTTGAGATATTTCTATTGTTTGAAAAAAAAAAATCTTGATTATTATTTATCAGAAATAGACACCACGGCCTTGGTTCGTTACGTTATTTGGAGGAATATGAGAGTCCGTATAGGAGGACCTCACAGTCATTACACTTAATGAATGTGAAGCTTAACGGGCTATGGGTGAGGCAAAACCTAATTTCTAGAGGTTAACGAAAAACTTGTACAACAATGTTTACAGCTTTAAAGCACATAAATAAAACTAGGGCTTGAGCAATCCTAAGTACCAGCAGCAGCAGGGATGCTCAAACACACAAACACAATGTGCAACAAAACACACACCCAACACACTCTACTCTCTCTAAAACCTGCTCACTTCCATGGAAAATGTATGTGCCAGTACATGAAATATCCCAAGATAAAGGTTAATGACACACAGTGACCCTGAACATGTTCGATTATACAGTACACCAAACGTAACATGTAAGAATGGACTTAAAAAGGTAGATTTTGCCATAAATACCTGATATACATAATCCCACGTCATTTCCCTGTTAAGGCAAATATGCTATCAGTTTGGGGAGTGCATAAAGCGTCAGTGTTTCTAATAACTGGGTGGGTGCGATTGCATATATACCTACTATATACTACTCTCATGTCTTTCTCAAACATGCCACATCCGTGTGTAACACTGGCCGAGGAGACCGAAATCAAACAAACCCTCATAGTTAAATAGTATAACCATTAGCAGAATAGTTCAATTCAATTTCAATACACAAATCTGGAAAAACAACTCCAACCAGCAGTTCTCTGGTTAATCCTGGTTAGTGATGACAGTAGTGGACAATCTTTTCAAAATATAATGCTCATAACTCTCTGGACATATTAAGCTGCCACCCTACCATCCATCAATACAAAAAAGCTTAAGGGAAGGCTCTACTCAGGGAACAGATAAACATACAATACTCACTGTACATATCAACAATCAGGATATTTTCTTACTAAGGTCTTGTGTAGTCTCATTTCTACAGAATATTTTCTAAGGTACACTTGACAACATTGATATCACATACGTTAACTACGTACAGTGTGTCGCCTGACCAGTTTCAGACAGCTATACAAAGAGTAATAGTTAACACAATTGTCCTTTGGGAGTCACCAGATATTTGGTTGGATTCTACGACAGTTGTTACAAATAGAAGGTTATTACAAGGTCTATATCACAAACGCCAAAAAGTGACCTGCACATACAGAATGACATACAGTACATGATAAAGTCAGAGTTGGTCTTTCTACATGCAGCTAATGCTTACCTGCCTTGTCAAGACAGGTGTTACCATTAATGCAAGCACTGTGGGTAATTAATGAACCTGTCAGTCTGCGGAGAGTGGCATGTTTACATGCACAAACACTCTGCATACTACTCTAAAAGTTTAAAACGTCTTAAAAGCCTAAATATCTTCTTATGTCTTAGTTATGTGTCCCCTGTGGTATTCATATTGAGAATATCTTTGACTATAGAAGCTTTGCTATATGAACTTTTCACTGACACATAACAGATTCCCCAAATACTTTCACCATGTCCCATTTACATACACAGCCTAGGTACTAGGGACTGCTATTCAAAGACATTTTCAAAAGACATGATATCACCATTTTTACATTTCCAAACAGCAGGAATATAATATAAGAACCTATTATTAACCCATAAAAGACATTTGCATCAAAAAGGGACAGAGGCTACATATAACAAAGATTTAGACTGGACCATAAGTGCTCTCCTAAGAGGAAAGGAAGCCATAACTCTGTGCATGTAAACATAGCCACTGTCATGTTGGGCTTAATTATATACTTGTAAATTCGGTACAAGGGTTATCATTAACGAGGGTAAGTTTAACTAAAGGGCTAATTTAAGAGCGCATTTCTTGGCTGAATAGTGATGCTATGTGCAAGCTTTTGCTACTGCTACCATACAGGAAGTGTCTATGTATGTTGCACTGCTACACTAAAAGCACTAGATCTGAATGATCCTGGTCTGGCACTGTGTAAACATTGCCTTCAGCTCACTCTCTTGGGTCTCGTTGACACTATCTGGCTCTGGGCTCTTCTGTACCTTTGCCACAGCAAAGTTGATACCCTGCGTGAGTCCAGCCTGGGTGAGGCTGGCCACCTGGACCATGGAGCTCTTGATCTTGGCAAAGGGGGATACCACTCGGCTGCCGTTGCTGTCGGCAGGTGAAGGACCGAGGCTTCCCTCTATCTGTGAACACAGACTCCTCTGGGAGCCTCCTGAGGCCGCAGAGCCGGGTTTCTGGACGGTAAGAAGATTGGAACTGGAGGTAGTGGACTGGACGTCTAGCTGGGATGGTCTGGGGAGCTGGGGCTCCTTCTGCAGATGCTGCAGCTCAGAGCTTGGCTGCTTGTCTGAGTCTGCTGGGGATTTATTCTGCACAGGCACCAGGGGTTTGAGTGATGGGATAGGAGCTGGTGGATGCTCTCCAAACACCTCAACAGGTTTGGTCTGTGCATCCTGGATAAATTGGTGGCAGTAGGCATCAATGGGGGTACCAAAGTCAATCAAAATGGCTTCTTCAGCCACTGAGGCAGCCCCAGGAGATTTGTCATCACTGACTTGAGAGGAGCTTTCCTGCATTCCATCACAGCCAGTTACATGGATCACAGAGGGGATATTTAGCTCCACGCTACCGATAGACTGGGAGCGGCTGCCCAGGCGTGGGTTTGATGCTACGATTCCGCAGCTGGGCAGCACGTAGTCCACATTCTCTAAGGAACCAGAACAAGGGTGCTCTCCGTCTGAATTATAGGAGTCAGAGTCATCTGACAGAGCAGAGTGCTCATCACCAATGTCTTTCAACACAGTGCCTGGGGCATTATCTGATGTCTCCAAGCTGCTGTCTGACTTCCATAGGTTGACATGCATAGTTGGTTTTAGGAAATTGACTTTTACATCAGGCTTTGAGAAGTTGCCCAGCCTCCCAAGTGGCTTAAAGGGCCCAATGTTCACGTTCGTTTTGGTCTGTTTCACTTTCTGATTGAGAGAAGAAAATTTGTTGAGGAGGAAACTTTTGCCCTGTGCCAAACCAGAGCTACCCTGGACCTGGTCAGCAGGTTTGTTCTGGATGCCCATGATATCCTCATGAGGTTTACTCTGTCGCCTGCAACACAATACAAACAACATAAGTATAAAACCCACAGCTTTTGTCACTGGTTAAAATTTGTTATGATGTCAGCTATTGTTACATTCAATCAAGTATAAGACAGACAGTTAATAACCATATTAATAATAATAAATTACTACTCGCCTTTCCAGCCTCTTTTCAACCACGAGTAAGTCCAGGCCCGTGGCTTGTTTTGTTATGCGGAGCATCTCAGCTATGCACTGCAGCGTATCTGAAATATGTCACAATGTAAGTTATCAACCGGTATGTTGAGATTATGATCATAAACACTTCCTGTCCGTGACATTTAAAGAAACTATTTCTACCTTTTCCATCATCTTCAGGATTCCGAGTTGCTGCTCTCAGTGTGTGAAAGTATCCACTTGTCTCTTGATTCCTGTAATGCAAACGCATACAGCAGTACTTTGGCTTGCCAAACAGAGTAGGCTCTGGACCTGCAAAAAAAGATAATACTCATAACTCCTATTTTTACTTACGTGTTTTCTTATCATGAATCATAAACAACAGAAATGTTGCTAAAAAGTTAAAGAGAAACTATAAGCACAATTTTGGGAAGTGTTAAATGAGTCAGTGAGCGTATCATAACCCTCACTTCTCCTTTAAATCTAACTTCATACCGATTTCTATCTTTTCCAAACCCTCTAAATTGAGGCGCTGGTATTGGTTGACTTTATCTGCTTCCTCATCGTAGCTACAAGACAAAAAATGAAACTGTGAGTTAATCCACAAGAACAGTTTTTTAAAAAAATATCATTTTGGCAAATTGAAAGTCATACTTACTAAGCAATGTAATAGGCTTTGTCAGACAGAAGCAGCAGAACATCCACATCTTTGTTGGTTGCATCAATGAGGCTGAAGGGAGATAAGAGAACAGGACCATGATAAGAGCACTTCAGGTACCACTGAAAACACTTCATCATTTATATACCTGATGGTATAAAGTTAATAAGTGTCAATAGTTAAGCAGGACAGCTGACCACTAACCTCATGTCACAGTTGATGAGGGCCCAACCACCATGAAACCTCTCGTCATCTGGGAGCAAAAGCTGCATGTAGGTCTTCAGCAGCAGGCTGACCTGCTCCTGAGCTCCTCTTTGGCTTTCTTTCTCTTTCTCTTCATGCTCCTTCTCTTTACTGAAGATGGAGTAGAGGTCCTCTGTTACTGGCAGGCCCATCATTAGGTCTGCAGGGACAGGATTCAGAAGTCAGTCAAGGGTGCTGCATATAGGACAACTAATACTGTGTACTGACACTTATACAGATATAATATCTTTCTGCTTGTTCGTACCAATGACTGCTTGTCTGTAAGCATCTCTGAAGCGGTTCAGATAGTAGCGGTTGGCAGAGTTCACCCCATCTTTCATCACTCCAGCCAGTTTCCTCTCCCCCGTCCTGGTAAAATCTCCCTAAAAGACATCAGACTATCAAATATACCTTCTGACTTACCTTTAACTTGTGACCCTTTGAAATATGACTTTCAAAGTGCACAAAGCTCAATCTATGTCTGTCATTTGATGTGTTTTATTTACTTAAATACAAAAAATAAAACATCTAATTTCTTACTGTGTTTTTGAGAAAACTGTGTTCATATGTAAAAGGTATGAATGTTACCTTTAGTGCTGCTGTTCCTGCGTACTGTTTACTGATGGTGTCCCCATTGTTGGCCCACATGCTCTGATAAATCCTGTAGCACTTGGGAGGCAGGGGCTGCTCTGGAGGCATTACACCCAGTTTCTTCAGCTGCAGGAAAAAAAGAGGCCTTTCTGTCCATGGGTATGTCATTACAACTGTGAGTACATTACAAAAGTTCTCTTTTGTTTGCAGTGCATCAGCAGGAAAAGTCAGTATAGAGCCAATTTTATAGAATTACACTTGTAATCCAAAAATAA